>JAUELE010049592.1:0-15814 GCA_031471655.1 Diodora aspera
TTTTGTGTCACGGTGTTCCCGTCTTTTATCTCTTCTTATGCTTCATCTCCTCACAACTCTGAGAGAATATGTCGTGGGAGAACTATACTGATGTCCAAAAGAAAGTATACCAAATGATTTCAACTATTTTGTCTTACATCTTTATGTCATAGTTGATCAAAAGAATGCTTGGATTTCGGTGAGTGTACTTTGATTGACATCATCTCATTGATAAACCTTCCAAGTTTTGAAGGGATATCTCTTGTACATCCAACGCATTTGTGAATGTATTCAGTAGTCTCTCAAAATCTTGGTATACTTTCTTCTGGACGTCAGTATATATTTAATTTCAAAAGGTTAAAGAAGCACACACAGGACGAAAACGTCATTTCAAGTTTTGTAAAGGCTTTCATTTTTCCATTGAAACTATTGGCCATAGTATACCTCATATATAAAGCATTCCAAGTGACTCGGTATGCTAACCGTCTTGCCCAGTGATCCCAGCTTGTGTTTCATTACAAAAGTTGTATCGGGATATATATCTTAATGTGTGAGTTGCCTCGACCTTATAACCCCGTCAAGTCACGCAGGTTAAAGCATTTCATGTTATCACACTACCTGTCATGTTTTGAAAGGTGTTTTTATGTCATGGCCTACTGACTGCAAGGCAAATAGAACATCTCCTACCATCAGGTTATAACTTGGAGGTTTTAAAACCCTCAAAATTGCCATATGTGTGTCGATTGACATGAAAAGCGAGTTTATTGCACAACTAACTTTAAAATTAGAGCAAATGTTATAAACTGAATTTAATTAAATTATGTTCTGAGTGTCATGGTTTATTTTGTTAAATCCTTTAGTTATACAACATTGCAGTGAACGTCATACGTTTTATTAGGTACAGAACTGATTGCCTAGTTATACTCTATTGAAAGTATACGTTCCTTAAACATCTACCTCGCTGAATTATTACCTACATATAAATCAAAATAAGCGTACATTTACAGGGACGGATCCAGGATTTGGGAAAGGGAGGGTCCAACTTGAAGGGGCAGGGTCCAACATTCAAAATTTCAATCCCATCCGTGCTTGGAGGACTCTTTACTATACAATTTTCCATATTTGATTTTCAAAGGGGGGAGGGGGGGGGGCTGGACCCCCCTGGATCCGCCACTGCCTTTGCATGCACATATACTGACGATATATGGACTTTCCAAAGTAGCAAACTGCATGTACAAGTCAAAGATTTAACAAGTATGAAACTATGATAACACTTGCAAAAGCAATCTTCCATTGACATAACTGTTAGACTCATTATATGATAACTTCAATATTATACAAATATGAAACAGCATAACCCTTGTACGCTGGTCCTTCTTATGCTAAACGGCTAGACTCTCATACTAAAAATATAAAACAACATAATCTGTGTTAGCTGACCCTTCTCATGCCAAACTGCTACACTACCATACTAAAAATATGAAACAACATAACCTTTGTAAGCTGACCCTTCTCATGCTACACTGCAAAACTCTCATATTAAAATATGAAACAACATAACCTTTGTATACTAGTCCTTCTCATGCCAAACTGCTAGAATATCTTACTAAAATATGAAACAACAGTCCTTCTCATGCCAAACTGCTAGAATATCTTACTAAAATATGAAACAACACAACCTTTGCAAATATGATACAACATTTTACAACCCATCACCGGGTTGACTGACTTCAAGTTAGACAAAAAATCTTTTCAACAACAGCTCTTCATGGATACAGCTGATGAACTTCAACAATGAACCATAAGCTTCTGGCGTCATCTTGATGCGCTGTAGGTCAGGAAGGTCAATCTCTGAAGGTATATATATTTTTCAAAAGGGAAGTTCAAGTGTTCAGGATTTCTAATGCCGTTTTTGACATCTTGCATTAATGCTTTTAATGGTAAGAAAGTGCACACTTAACGTGTGCAGACGAGTGCACGTACATTTTTAAAAACATTCCCTTTTATCTTGAGATTTGCCAGATTTAAATATCAGGAGAAGGGTATGCCAAGACTTCAGATTTAACATTACCACTGGCACTGTATTGGTACCATTATGCAACAAAATTAGTAAAAGCTGTTGGTAAAGTGGGTAAATATGTCCATCCGTTATTTTCGTTTATGCATTACTCACAAAGACTAATTTGATAATTAAATCTTATTTGAGAGGGCGTGATGACCGGTCCTAAGCTTGGTTCTAAAGAAACAAGTGCATGTGTATGCAAGAACCGATGCAATGAAATGTGTGTGTCGTGCCCAATTCCAGGAATTGCTCATTCCCCAGTAATGGGCAACATCCCTGCCAAAACCTCGTGAATAGATTAAACACATAGATTAAACAATTGCCCCGTTCCCGGGAATTGGGCAATGCCTTTGCTCAATCCCAAGATTGTGCAATTCCTAGAATTGGGCACGATATATGTACCAATATAATGTTCAGTGGAGTCTAAAAGATCTGTATGTATAATTGAATTAACGTCTGAACTCTTATCATCAGAATCATAAACAAGTTACTCAGAACTAAAGTTCCTAGTTTAGCCAGCCCTCCAGGTCCTAAAGACATCAAGGTCCATTTCTAGTCACGATTTGCTCTGTTAAAACCTCTTGCTATGATTAACGTCTTTACAACCCTGACGTGAAATTTGTGCTTAAATGTTTAAGCTCCAAACTCGCTCTCTACCAAGTGCTCAAGAGACTGTTCAATGTATATTTTGTGTCATGGTTTGTCAGTCATTTCCTGCTTGCTCTCCACTTTATTAGAACTGTGAAGAAATGTTTGTACTTGAACAATGAAGCCAGGTGTCAAGATTCGTCAAGGTGTATTTTGTGTCACGGTGTTCCCGTCTTTTATCTCTTCTTATGCTTCATCTCCTCACAACTCTGAGAGAATATGTCGTGGACGCTGAAGTCCCAAACTCACTATTGTCAGATTTCAAGACTGTCATGGTATGTTTTGTGTCACCGTTTTCCCGACGTTTATATCTGGCTATGGGTCAATCCTCTACAGCGCTGAAGTGAAACCTGTGATTGGACGTTGAAACTACAAACTCACTCTAAACCAGGTGTCAAGGTGTTTCACCGCTTGACATTTATACCAGCTGCCTAGAAAAAATGTCAATCATTGTATGGCGTTTTTATGCTTCATTGGAAGACATGGCCGGGAACTCAAATACCCGCTTTGCTTCATTGCTCACGGCGACCACGCTTGACCGAACATTTAACAAGAATGCAAACACCCTCCAAGCAGGCATCTACCCAAGGTTTACTTCAAATGAAAACAACCTAAACACACATCTGCAATTTGTGATGCCAACTTCTTAATTTGAAATGACTTTACGTTGAAAGATCAATGAAAACAAAGTTATTAACTTGCAAAACCTAAAACAATTGCGAAAGTGGAAATAGTAATTGGCCTGCTTATCTTTGATCTTCTTATTTTCTGCCACTCTTTGCATCAAAGCTTATGAATTTGTTCTGTAAATATTCATGAACAGTTGATTATAGTAATAACATTACTGCAGGGAACGTCAGTCAAGCATTCTCGTCAAGGATCACATATAAGCTCTTCCATAGTTCGTGTATAATAGCTCTTAATCGTATAATATACAACTTATGAATGAGGAGAAGCTATCGAAAGATTGTCCTAAAGAATTAGGACAAAAGTTAAGATGTTATAGCGCTAGGATAAGTGCAATTCAGGACATGGACCTATGTCTGTGTTAACGTTAACGCCATCCTCAACGTCATCATAAAACGTATAATTTGTTTTATAATAAAGACACCTGTCAAATTCGACATACAAGGTGCACGTGCATATAGCTCCACATTATTTCCCCGGTAATAATGGTACAATTAACAACCAATAACCTTTGACAACGCCCAAGGGAGTATTAAGCCTAAGCTCCCTGTTTGGGGCTTGAAGGTTAACATCACATTTCTATCTCTCCGACCAGGTACTCAATCTTAGCTGAGTGGATTTAGACTTACGATCAAAGCTATCTGTCCAACGTGATTCTGAGAGAACCCGTGGAGACCCGAGAGCTTCACCGCTCAAACAGGTCACCCATCCAACAACTGTCTGAGCATGACGTTACTTAACCTTTTAATCTTGTGATCTCCCTGCATTGCACAAACCAACTCTCCTCACTTTCTGCTACTTGAGAAAGCTTTACTTTTGAAGAAAGGGTATTCCATTATGAAACACAAACTGTATTTAAACTTTTAAAACTCTAAAAATATGTTAGTACACAATGATAATTCAGGCCCGGGTCCAGGATTTGCATAAAGTGTTGGGGGGGGGGGCACAAATAGTTGATGAAACATATCATTTTCTAGGGGTGTCTGAGGGCATTCCCCTGGGAAACTTTTAATAACTTAACATGCAAAATGGTACATTCTCGGTATATTTCACGATTGTAATATCTTATGGGTTGGTTTGCTGCTAACATAACAAAAAAAGGTTTAAAAGACGAGCTAAAGGGGGATCCACGTGCCCCCTGTGCGCCCCCACCCCGGATCCAGGCCTCCTAAAGTAACATGAAGAGGATTGATTGAGGCTGTTGATGCGGACGTTTGTCCTTTGAACTCTCTAATAAGCCACTTGAGTGAGAGCAATTTGATCTGGCACCTTCTTTTTCCGGGGCTCAAAAGCTGACCCTAAATGTAATAGCGTTGAGCATGCCATAGAAATAGTACATCCTTTACACACCACAAACTTTAGAAAGCAAATTGTCCAACAGTAATACTAGAAATTATCTTCATGAATGAGAACTCATTAACATTCCAATGTAGTAACACAGTACATGTCAATCTCCAATCAATATACGTATAAAAAAATCCTTGTGTGTAAGATTTGGCAGATTTCAACCACGTTTAGGCTGAAGAATAAGTCTCTGTCGGATGGGTGCAGACATATGTTGGAAAAAACTGCTTCTTAAAGATTGTAGTGGGACATATTTGTTACATAAAGTTTCTAGTGTTTAGTTATGCACTGAGCAGATTTCTCTTTCTCTCTGTCACTCTCTCTCTCTGTCTCTCTCTGTGTAGAAAAAGAATTATTGCTATCGAAAACACGTCAATGCGACATTTCTAATGTGTGCCTATGCATTGAAAAGATGTGTAACAGCTTTGGCAGTTGCTGTAGAGTGAGTTGGTGAGTTTTTCTCTGAAACAAATACTATCGTAAACGCTCTAGTCGCATATATTCGCTAAACTACATTCCTCATGTAAAGTTATACACTTGGCTGATTTTTATCAGCTTTCACACTCTGTACACGGAGAAAACCGCCATCGGGAACACCGCATCGTAAACACCGGGAAATATTCGCTAAACTTCATTCCTAGAATATAGGTATGGAGCTGTGAATCACCTTTGTCAGTCTATGTAGGATATGTTTAAGAAAAGAGAGTGCCATCGTACACACTGCATTGTGACATTTTCAATATACTACATTCCTAGTGTTTCGTTATGCCCAGTGCATATTTTTTTTACCAGCTTTCCTTCTGTAGAACAAGTGTTCGTAGAAAAGGAACTGCCATCGTACATACTGCAGTGGGACATATTCGTTATACTAGATTTCTAGCGTAAAGTTATGCATTGGGTACATTTTTTATCACTTATCAACTCATTGTAGGATGACCGTACATAGACAAATGATTGCCATTTTAACGTTGCAGTGGGACATGTTTCTTTTACTACATTTCTCGCGAATGGCTATACATTGAGCAGATGTGTACCAACTTTCTCACTCTGCAGGATGAGGTCGATTGCAAACACTGATATTCGTTATACTACATTTCTAGCATTAAGTTATGCACTGGGTAGATGTTTACCACCTTTCAATTTTTTGTAGGATAAGTGTAGGTAGAAGCAAAGACTGCCATTGTAAACTCTTCTGTCGGACAGATTCGTTATACAATATTCCAAGTATATAATAGTTATGCAAATATGTATCACCCTTGCCAGTCTAGCTAGGATATGTGTAAGAAAAGAGACTACATGTACCTTCGTAAACTCTACAGTGGAATATATTCATGATACTGCATTCCTAGTGTATAGCTATGTATTGTACAGATGAGCATCAGCTTTCGCAGCCTCTGTAGGATGAGTTTTAAAAGAGACAGACATTGTAAACACTGCAGTGGGACATATTCATTATACATGTACTGTAGTCCTGACGTATATCTGTGCAGCGCTCTGTTTCACATACCGATCTTAGTTAAGATCAATCTTAGTGGCTTAGCTAATTTTAAAATTAACATGGCAAACATTTATCCATATTTCTCAAACAATCTAGAAGTGATTTTAGGACATGTAGCACCGCTTGAACTTGCTTTATCAACTCGAATGATGGTTTAAACTCGGCTTTAAATGTTTACGAATTTGTCCGACTTGTGCGATCTGCACAAGTAACTTAAAGACATCTTTAAGACCGTTTTAGGAAAAATGTCAAGCTGAACTTTGTTCAGCAACAGTAGATCGATAATAGATTGACAGTAGATAGGAAATCCAATCGTCCAGAAAGGGTATGCGCAGCAGGTAAAAGCGGCTGTGAAGGAACTGGTTAATGTGTCTTACCTTGATAATGTGACTTTGTGATACCGGATACGTGGACATAAACTGTGATAGTTGTGTTAGAGAGGTGAATGCTCTGACCATACGAGTGGCTTCTGTATAGATATAGTCACAAGCCAGATCGTGTACAAACCGCCATGTTTCAATGGGCTGATCTCTCCCTCGCTAACTCGGGGTTAACCGTATTGTTGGCTTTCTATAAAAGGGAATATCGCTCTTAGAAATGCACCCAAGCGGTACGGTTGCGAGTTCCCTCCCTTTGAAGACTCACCTGCTGTGTATTCTACAACCTCGCTGAATTATGACTGTCTAAAAATAAATAAAATAGCTCCGAGAGAGACGGATAGCTTGGTGAGCACTTGCATAAGTGTATAAGAAGATGTGGTGATATGAAGATTAAATTAACGACAAGAAAAAACTGGATTTTCAAGTTTGTCCCGCTCTCGCCGTTGTTGACAGGAGTCCTTTCATATATTCAGCTATCAAGCCTACTATTTTATGAAGTATTTGCACAGAAAACACTTGTAACCTATTCATGGTGTAGCGCGGTTGACTGTTTTACAATGGCGGACATTACACAGTTTTAAACAAATTTCCCCACAGTAATGTTGAGAATTCCTTTTACCTCTGACAAAAGACACATATTTACTGAGAAAGGTCATTAGGTATCTTAAGTCCTTTCTTCTAGAGTTCTTGAAATCGTCTTGGATCACATGATATGATTCGTACATTTTAAGTAACACCGGTGTTTTGTGGGGGGTCTCAGCATAGACCGTATACATTTATCGCCTGTATCGCACATAGGTCAAGAGTTTGAGACGTTAAGCAACATTGAACCTGGATACATGTAGTAGTTGGATGGGTGATCGGCTCAAGTTGTAAAGCCATCCAGTTTTGAAGGGTTCGCCCTGTCTATGAGAGCCTGACAATGTTACTAATGAAGCTTTGAGCACATAGCGTTGCTTATAAATTGTCTCAGTTCAACCAACTAAAATTGAGTACATGGTCGGAAAGCGGGTAATGGAATCAAGGTACCACAATCCGATTAAGTATTATACTTCTTTGTGATTTAAATAGTATTGAGGATTGTTCCAATGCTCCGGTATAAAACTATGAAGCGCTTTGAGCATGCCTCTGGCGTTTGAAGTTGGGAGCGAACTGAACTTTCACTAGTTCACAGATTTCATATTCAAAACTGTGTAAATATAGCTGAAATATCGCTCACAGCAGTGGAGAGAAACACTAGCATCACCAAATGATATTTGCACAAAAGAAATCTAACTTGACGTATATAATGTGTTTATACTTGTACTTAATACACTACTCAAGTTAAGGCTCAACCCTGATTTAAGCACAAACTGATACAATCGATTTTGCTGTTTGAAGGTTTATCGGACCAAGCAACATGAGTATATGTTTAAAAAAGTGTTTTCATGCAACATTGTTACTAATGAAAATTTAGCAATTACCTAAAAGTCAGGTGAAAACTTAATGTTAAAGGTGATGAATTTTGGAAGGTTGCTTCACATGAAATGTTTCTCAAAATCTGAAAGTCAGGATGTTTCGGCACATGCAGTGTTATCACGTGTTGTTCATGATTGTAATTGATGCACGCATTGGCCTGTGGCATTATGTGCAAACATGTTTTGTGACTTTCGGATGCACTGATTCGTGTTAAGAAATTAACCTTATTATGTTTGACCCTAAACTTCTTTGAGTAGTATACATCAAAGAAGTTTGCGTTGAATGTAGACTGTAGGGGACACATTCCGGGTATGCATGTCTGCTACACCACATTACGTGCATTAACCAACTGTTATAGGATTGTCTGCCTTTATTATAGGTAATACATCCAGACACAAGCACTATACGGGAAGTATAAATAGACATATAATTGCACGAATAAAGTGGATCTAATTTACATAATTCCTTCTTTAGTCATCGGTGTCTTACCCTTTTGACTACTCGTCAATTTGACTACTCTTTATACAAACAACTTTTCAGGTTGAATGATTTCTAATTACCACCTGACGCCCCTGTTAATTAAGTGGAGTGAACTACATGTATGTTACTTGATGCATTGAACAATAAAGAAGAAACGAGAAATAAAATGAAGATTCTTTTATTTCACATCATAACATAACAATCACTATTATTAATTATAATTATTATGATTTCACTTTTAAAGCATCATAAACATTAAAAAAAACACTAGATTGCCACCTTAAAAGCACATTTATTGGTCCATTGGTCATAAGGTATTGCAAGGATTAAATCTGGCTTCTACTCATTGAGAATTTCAAAGTGACCAGAAACAATAAAACAAAGTTACTGTTTTCGTGTTATGGGTTATTCCATTTATGGCAATGGGGGAGCATTATTTTTAATATAGTCAAAGGGGAGTAAACCGTGCCTCCAAAATAGCATCGATCACTAATTGTTGCATGTTCGTACAACGCGGCGCTTGTTGAGATGGAACCCGCGACCTAACTGTCATCAGATCACGAATCTGACGCCAGATGCTCGTGGCTTCTTTGCCCTGTTTCATAATAAAGCTGTGCATGTACACCAAAACAGTTGGAACCTCATCTTTCTCTCATAGATGCAGTTCCAAACAGGGTATCTATTTTATAGAAACGAGCGCATTTACATGTTCGTGATATTTCTTGCCTTTTGTACGCAGTCAGCAGATATCCTATGAATATTAACCATTTTCTGACAGGGTAACACAATATACGAGCCCCGCTGTTATTTTCTGGAATTGAACGATATGATTTGGCGTGATTTCATTTCACAGAATGACGATGAATGCTACCAGTTTCATTTTATCTGGCGAATTGATTAAATTTTACAATTCAAAAACATTGAAAATAAGGAAGGCCTGAAGGGACACGCTGAAAGAAGAATTTGAAAAATGACAACGTATGCGCGCTGTACTAACTCGTGCGTACGCTGTTGTAACACATGCGATTACTTTAAAGGAAAACAACCCTGTGTCACACACTGTTGTCGACACTTTTATGAATCAAATTATAAAGATTAGGAAAGCCACACTATTCAAACAAAGATTTAATAAAGGAAATAAACAGAGTACATGTCTTCAGTTCATTGCACCCACAAAATCACTTCGGAAACTAAAGAGTCCAAATGGTATTCAGTCCAACAGAAATTAATTCTCAAAGTTCAGTTCAACTTCTTCAGGCCCCTCAACGCTTATAAACCATACATTAATCACACAGTCCAGATTATGCACCATCCTGTATACTTCTCTTCTAATTCTCAATCTTCATTAAGACAGTTCTGGGCAACAAAGACAGGCTGCACACGTTTCCCTTGACTACAAATAAGCAGGTGCCGCACAAGGTATTTTAGAGAAGAATGGACCCAAGTTTTCATAACATCAGTTCAACCCCATAGGACAAGGCTGGTACTTGCTGTCCCAGAAATAAACAGTACAACCCTTAGCTCTCTACTCAGCTATTATGAATACTAAACCAAGAATACCTCAATCATTTGCTTAAATTAATTCCAATTCTGCAGTGACCATTCCAACGGAAAATAACATTCCATCAAGATTTCATAACATACTTATCAGTATACAATGCCCACAACTGCATGGTTATCTGGAAAGCGAGATGAACCCATTGCCCAGACCAAGAACCATGCGTGCCAGCACGTGCTGTACGTGTAAGTATATTTGTAATTCGCGCGCACGAGATCCTGAAGCGTGCGCATAAGTTACCATAAAGTGTGCAAGAGATACCGTAGTGTTCGCACGTTATACGTTTTAAAATTTCGCTTGTTAGCATGTCCTTATAGGCTGGGACTACCGCGGTTAAAAAGGTGTGTGTGTATCACACACACTATTCCTAAAGGACGTTGAAGAGTGAGTGAGTGATTTGGGTTTTTACGTGGTTTTCGGCAATCTTTCAGTCACAATGCCACGGTCTCACAAACATTACGTCGATGTCGGGGCTCCAGCCTCTCCGGGCTGAAAGAGATGTTAACCGGCCGGACTCGAACGTTGACGAATTATTTTTCGCCGCATATGAACTCTCTATAGACAATGGTAGATAGAGATGGGGTATTTAAGTTCAATTTGAGTTGAAATGATGTTTTACTTTGCAAGGGCATTATTTCAGCCATAACGCAACGTGATGTACATGGTGCATATCGAGTCCAAAGACTGTTCATAAACAGGGTCGATAGAAAGGAGAGTGAAAGCAAAAGATTCTCGTTTTAGTCATCTTGTACGACAAGTTTTGAGTAACTGAGACTTTAATCTATTTCAGTGACACAACACCACTCCCCAGAAGGCCCACGGATTTATTTTCTGTTCCCTCGCTAATTAGAGTAGAGCGGATTAGCGCAGTCTTTCTGCTATACGCAGGTTCATGTTCTCCAAGGTAGTCGACACTCCGGGTGTTATTAGAGGAGCGTTGAGCAGTGTCACGCTCCACTGCTTTTCGACAGTCCGGGTGTGTATTCGATAAAAAATTCGACAGTCCGGGTGTGAACCACTCCTGCAGTGAACAATCAACATGACTGTCTCTATTTGAGCATAAATAGAAAATGTTAAGAACTTTTTCAATATTTTGAGAAGACCATACAAAGCCCAATCCGTAGATACATAGCAACGTTTTAACTTACTTTGCACTGTTTGGTCAAAAGGATATATTACATGTCCATAAAATTAGGAGCCCCTCAAGGGCCTATTTATACCTAACAAAAACTCTATAACTAACTAATGTTGTATTCATTTAACCTGAACAAGAGAGATATTTGTTCTGTATTGCACACTTATTATCGTCATGTTATATAACCAATCACAAAAATTCATCATTGTCGTCGTCATCATCATCATTACAACCACCATCAATTTTTATGCGCACGCTGGATACTGGTCGATTGATGTTAGATTAGAAGGTAACCATACAGAGTAGCTGAACAGAACGGAACCTAGTTTATTCTCGAAGATCACTCAAGGTGACACAGGGAACATACATTATTACATGCATTTATTCAATTATAATACAAGAGATACATATTATAGTATTTATATGTCGATTTTGAAACGTATATTTGCATATATAGATTTACAGACGCGTATATTTAGATTAAACAATCGCTCACTTTCATAAATCTAGCAATCTCGAGAAGAAGAGGTTCATAATTAAAATTCATCAGATAAGTAATCTGTTCAGTGGTATGATATTTACAGAAATATGCGGGTCAAAAACGTGTTCTAATATTATCAAGTACAGGGCACACTAATAAAAAGTGATATTCGTCTCCAATAGAACAGATACATAATATACAGATTCTGTCATTTATACAGTCTTGTATTTGACCTTCTTCCAGTTTTAATAGCACGATTGTGATTTGGTGTTTGAGACAGACATTGTGTTGCAGTCATACATATACTTCCTAAATTATATGAGCAGTATACGCTTGATATTATGCCGCGCATCCAGTAACTACTTCCGTTCTCAATTACGTGACACCGTTACATTTATCACACAGCGCACACACTTGTATTGATATAATTCATTTCCGGTCGTGAAAGCGTAACAGTTTACGCGTCACCAATGGCAACCTTGCTGCTTGTGTACACGGACGGCAACAATCGTAGATTAGCATTTGATTGCCGGTATTCTACGCCGATAAGAATAAATGACAACATCAGTCGGCAACGCCGTGCCGCGGGTAACAGTATTGAGATTAGATCAATATTGGAGACCTAGAAAACACACACACCTGATACTGCAGTTCTCAACATCTGACACCATGACTAAGTGACGGGTTTACTTTATACATTCTTTTTATAATTCCGATTCTATCGAAGATCTTTACACTGATTAAGTATGTAAATCAAAATAGTCAAAGATGTTATTTCAAATCCACGAATTAACAGCATTTTGTACTTATACATTAACGAGTTACTTTAGAAATACATCTCATACTGCATTTATATCTCTGCTAAACACTAATGATAATTTCTCTATGTTCAGTCTGTCATTGTAAATTCATCATGTCATCATGATTTATTGAATCTGAACTGACTCTCAAATTCACCTTTGTATATAAGCTGCTGGCCTTCAATACCAATACACTTCTTATCTTAACACTAACTAGCCACAAGTAGTTTCCTAAATTTAATCACAGAGAGAATATGGATCCCTTGTATCATGCTTGACATAAATGACAAGTAAAGGGAAAGTCTTCTTTTTCCTTGGCTATCACTCTGTGCTCTGTGCTTGAGGTGTCATATGAACTGGTGTCCAAAAGAAAAGATACCAAGGCTTTGAAATACGACATCAGAAAATATAGATATGTATTCGCTCGTCGCCGATATAGCCACCAGTAGGAGGCAAAAAGCCACGTAAAATAAGCTGACTTTTAAATAGATATGTATTCAGGGGAGCCTTGTTTTAGTTTTAAAAAAACAAATGACAATTCATGACAACATGAATTTTGATGAACAGTGACATAAAACACATGGGTTTGAAAATATATTTTGTAGTTGTCTCGTTTCTTTTGAGTGTCATTATACAAGCCATATAATCAAGTATTGTTTCCGTTATATATAACTCATCTCAAACTCCTATCAGCACAACAGAACTTCATATGACTTGGAGAAGATTTATTATGTTGCGAGTGGCTATGAATACTTTTGTATGTACAGCCATACACGTTGAAAGTCGGTACGTATCTCGACAAACGACAGATTTATTGTCCCGTAGGTTATGTAAAGTGTCAACTCGAATATCGACGTTATGAGCTATATACGTGCATATCATGTCACTATTCAGTACTTCATGTCGACGCAAACAGTCCCTGAGTGTTTAAAGAAAGGGTATATATATCAACTAAGGAGTTTATTACGATATACAAACAAAGACAAGGCAATGAGCAGGGTCATCAGTTCACATTAACTTTTTCGCCTTCTTTGTATTTTTTCTTTACATTAGCTGTATGAACATAAATACATAAATTCGTATACGCAGAAGTCGGCACGGTATATACCAATTACAGGAATTGACGTGCAACTGAATAAGCGTAATATAAATAGGCATGTTGTATATAATTATACATGGTATACCTAATACATTCAGTCACAAATATGTCGTTCTAAAACAACTTAAGGGATCTTGACAAGGATTATTGTAAAATAGAACAAGGAAGCAGGCGACAACGATTACTTAACCAGTTGAAATGTGCACCAGATCGTCTTTAAACCGGTTGGTTAAACGAATGAGTCCTGGTTATTTCCCGCTAGACGACACCACTCACCTTTTATTGACATACGAAAACATCATTCCAGTCGTTTGTCTCTCCATTGTATACTGTTATAACGAGCCTTGAAGCGGCGTAATGAATCTTTGTAAAACTATTCCTCAATTCTGTCTATTCCCGTTCTAGGACACGGGCAGATCTGACCAAGATATTTGTCAAATGTCCTCGATCAGAAATCAATCGTCACGGTAGCAACCATACTGTAAGACCGAGTATCTTAGTAAACAAGGCTTATGAACAGGCATGAACAGATACAGGAACTCCTCGATATACCGCGTTTACACAAATACCGCATTTCTATGTGAAATGTGGGGAGATTATTGTAATCACATAAACTAATAATTAACGACTTTAGTTAATATCAAGATATTCTCACACGTTTTGTTACAGCGTCAGAAAAATACGTTGTGTTTTAACCGAGGCGGAAGCGCCTATTTTAAGGCTCTTGACATTGGCTATGTTTGAAATAATAATATTAATAATAATAATAAAAATAATAATAGTAATAAAGAAAAACGCGTTTTCTCGTGTACAACGTTAGACTACTGTATATGTATTGCAATGACACCTTCTGACATAGACGAAATATCCTATGACATCCAACACTACCTCTACATAAACACATCCATCGGATTATGTGACCGGTGTTTTTTTCGTGAACTGCAGATAGATAGGTATCTGTGTTACAGATACAATTCTTCTTTCCTTACTTCAAACGCGATGTTTGGCCACACAAACATAAAAATATTCATGTCACCTTCACTATACTTCAAGGCTTTTACAGACAACAATGTCTCATAGGCTATATTCATTATAGACGTATGATCAAACACCCGACAGTTGCGTGCGACATTCAACAATTCATCATCGTGTATGCATGGATGACACCGGCATGGATGATCAACAAACAGACACTTGACGTTAATTAATAATAATAATAATAATAATAAGTGTATTTATATAGCGCTAAAATCCGTTCACTAAGTGATTGCTCGAAGCGCTAGATAACTAAACATACCATAAACAGTGAATTTAGACGCATTTCTAATTTCATACTATATGTATAATATTGTAAACACGGTAGAAATACGCCAAAATTCAAGTTTAAGGTATTTTTAGTATCTTTAACGTCAAGTGCCTGTTGATCAACATTGCATCTCACCACAACATCCCCAGGTACACACTCGCTAATTGGACGTCAGTTTGTTGTGTAAGGGTATCTCCATCACTTAATCAATCTTCCAATATTCCAATACTGACAAAACACCAACAGCACCAACCAAGTTTGGTTCACAAGAAATACATGTATCAAACATCACAACAGCAAAGAAACAAAAAAATCATTCTACTCAAGGCCGGGTTTAGAACTGTTGATTTCCTACACGACAGAATGTGCGATGCCCCGTCTTGAGAGTACACGATTACAACTCATCCAGAAACGTATATTATGCGTACTGAAAGGGTTTTGAAACTAGTATCTAAATCCGAGAGTCCAGTTCTGAAATTTTCGGAGGCCCCTACTGGATTGTGAAGCCCAGACGTACGCCTAAACCCGGCCCTGGTTCTACTTACTCATCAAGCTCCATGGCGCCGACTGTTGACTTTTGACGGTAACATAACTGACTTCGACGTAATTAATATTTAATTCCTACGCCTCCATCCCAAGTTGATTAACTATTTATAACGCGTCGTAATTAGTCCCAAACACGCAAACAAGTTCAGAGAACGTCACTTAAGTACGTGACGCGTTCCAAAATTGTGCAATTCGAAAAGGTGTAATAGAAATAATCCAAACTCTCTTTTGGGTTGATTATTCAATTACTGTATACTGAGTTAATGACAACAACATTTGTACCACACATCAGCGGCGGTCTCTTTGATCTTTGCCATGCGGTATCTTATAGATACCGCACCCCTAGGATTGCC
>JAUELE010049703.1:2837-15812 GCA_031471655.1 Diodora aspera
CCCCCCCCCCCCCCCCCCCCCCCCCCCCCCCCCCCCCCCCCCGGGGGGGGGTGGTGTTTTGTTCACCATCTCTGACTGTTTCCGAGCGACAGGACAATGTTTTCAGTTTTCAGCAAGCCTGAATTCGAAGACGATTTTCTTCAGGCTATTGCAATGCGTTTCCAAACCTTTTTGGTCGATTTTGTACCAAATTTTCATCCAGATTCACCCTTATTTTCGTCTTTATGGATTTAAAAACATGAAACAGGAAGATTATGTTACATGAAAGGTCAAATGAATATTTGCAAGTCAGCAATACCTAACAGTGTGATGGTCTCTGAAATTACCGGCGTTGCTTCAATTTTTACAATCAGTATATCAGTTTTGAGATCTCGTTAAGTACTTATAACTTTGAAGAGAAAGGTGGTTTGCCTCACCTTGTGTTTTTCGGTCATTCCATGTCAAATCAAAGAATTTCCTTTGACCTCTCAGATTGTTTTCAAATTTGGGGTAATGTTCGAGAGCTGTGAGTAAACATCAGAACTGGAAATAGGTTTGCTGCAAGCCTCCTAATTAGGGAAATACGGGCTAATGAACTTTGGACTGATCAGAAATACCTCGCAAAATTAAACACACATATCTCTCAAATATATCCTTGTATAGCCGATTCTGACGTCATGTTATTACTAATTTTCTTCCTACTCTCACTAATAAAATAGTTTCTTTTATAAATTCAGCTTCAGCTCTTTGAAAATAAACCAAGATAAATACTGGTACTCTGGCGCCAACATACTATGGTTGGCCAGAGGAGCAATGGTACCAAGAAAAACATCCAGAACCAACAAATATTCATGTTCTTTGCCAATGCAAAAAACAACAACACAGACCTTAATATTTGCGACAAAATATTCTGTTTATTTCAAATCTTTCTGATGTAACAAAATCACACTACATGTATGTGCTGTTTTCAAAAATGAATACTGTAATTAATAATTGAAACGTTATTGCATGAATGGATCATCTTAAGGAAAACATACAATTGTCATGTTTAAGAATGTATTTGTTGAGAACCACCAATCAATTGTCCCCAGTTGGTGTCTATCTGACGACAATGTTCCACTATCAGTAAGCACCTGCCTCTATAACAGTTAATAAGCATGCTCGTGGGTACTGGAAGTTCCAAGACATGCTAATCGAACCTTTCCTGTCTGTGAATTAATATTTGAGAAGTTCCACGCGTCTCCATTTACAGAGAGGACAACAGGCTGGGATGGTATATTAGAAACTGCGTTTGTATGTTGAGACCTGACCTGCCCTTGTAATGATTAAGAAGTAATAAAGACCTCTGGTTGGCCGGAAGAAGTCGTTGCGTTATATGGAATCCAACCACAATTAATGGCTTAACCCTTCATAGAGTTCCCCCTGGAATGTAGAAAGTGATTGTGTATCAGGGAGTTACAATGTATCACTTCTATATTTCAGTGAAAGCCATCAATGGAGTTGCTTCCATGTGTTTGCACATGTATTTGAAAGGATTTTGTGGCAAAATAAGTCAATTTAAAGACGAACATGCGGGAAATACTTTGACTCATGTCACAAAATGGTCGATCAAAGATATAATTTGCTACGGGTGTTGAAAAAAACCCTTGCAAAATAGTGCATTCGCAGCATATTTCACGAGTTTTCGTAATACTTTGGGGTTGGTATGCTGTTAACATCAAAACGCGAGCACAAGGGCGGGGAGTTCTCTGTGTCCCCACTCCTACAACGCATTTTGAAAAAATTACGCACTTTCAACAACTTTCAAACTGCGTTAATATTTGGACCACCTCGACGCACTTTGAAATTTCTTTTCAAACTGCGTTAAAATTTGGACCACCTTAACGCACTTTGAAAAGAAAATTCAAACTGCTTTGAAAAGCACCATTCTAACGCAGCTTGAACAAAAAGATCATAGTGAGTGATATTTACCTCTTTACATTTCCATAATTATGTCGGATGTGTTTACAAAGTTGATAGCGATCATAATAATGTTGATAATGATGACGATAATGGTTGATGATAGAAGTGTGCATTTGAATAAATAATAAATCAAAATCCCATTGAAGTCGTTGACGAGGTTAAGTTTCTGGGACTCACTTTTGACAGACGCTTAACGTTCAAGCCTTACATCAAACAATTAAAATCAAAGTGTCTGAAAGCTTCGGATATCATAAAGTAATTTCAAATACATACTGGGGAGGAGACCAAAAAACCTCTCCTTCAGCTTTACCGATCTTCAGTTAGATCCAAGCTGGACTATGGATCTGTTGTGTACAGTGGAGTCAGCAAGGCAACCTTGAAGTTGTTGGATCTTGTACATCACCAGGGATTGAGACTCTATGTTGAGGCAGGCGAGCCGTTCTTATCTTTAAGATGACTGAAGTTATCTCTGTAATACTCAATTACAAAACTCAAGTCTCTGCCAGACAACCCTGCATTAAACTGTGTATTTCATCCTTTGTACAAAGATCGATATGAAACAAAATTCCTAAAGCTGCCCCCTCCCCCCTGGAATTCAAATTCTTATACATATTGCTGAAGCTGGCATTGACCTCAATATCATTGCATCTTCGTCCATTATTTCTACTCCACCTTGGTGTTTGGATAAACCTGAGGTGGATCTTTGTCTTACTCATTTCGGGAAGTTTGAAACTAACGATTTTTTCGATCAAGAGGAGTTTGTCCTTTTGAAAGAAAAATATCATTCCCATACACCTATTTTTACAGACGGATCCAAAGATCGTGGCAAGGTTGCATCAGCTCCTGTCTTTGGGTCCAGGGCGCTTACTTTTAGACTTCCTGATGATGCATCGATTTTCACTGCTGAGGCCAATGCCATTTTAACTGCTCTTAGGTTCATTAATTATAGCAATCATAATTAGGTTGTCATTTATTCTAATTCAATGTTATGGCTTCAGGCAATGTATAACTTATCTTTCAAAAACCCACTCATTGTTGATTTCATCGAGTTGCTTGACACACTGAGCTACATGTATGGTACACACGAATATGTTGGCTTCCTAGTCATGTCGGTAGTACTGGTAACTTAAGAGCTGATGCTGCTGCGAAGTCGGCCCTTGACCAAAACATTGTTCCATTTTCAATACCGTACACCGATTTTAAAGCTTCTATTGGATCATATATTCATAAACTGTTTCAGAAGCTTTGGAGTCAACAGACACATACTAAACTCTTTCAACTTAAGCTTGATGTAGGATATTCTCATCTTAACTGTGTTAACCGTTTTGATGAGGTGATCCTCAGACGATGTAATACTCGCTTTACTCATGAATATTTATTGACAGGTGAAGAGCAACCCTTTTGTATACCTTGTCATGAATCACTTACAATCAAACATATCTTAGTAGAGTGTGTTGATTTTGCTTTGGCAAGGGGTCGTTTTTATTCTGCTTCCAACCTCCGAGACGTTTTTAATAAAGAAGACAACCATCGCATTTTAGCTTTCCTCAAAGACTGTGACATTTCTTCTGGGAAACGAGCCTTAGCGTTAGTTGATATGAATTAGCTGTGATACACGCTAGGGGTTTTACTGTCCTTTGCTGACAGATTTTATGTGCCTTTTTGTCAGTTTGATACACAAAGGAACCATCTGTGCTCAGACGAATCGTCTCGCTATGGCTGAAATACTGCCCACAGCGACGTTAAACTTAATATCACTCACTCACTCAATCTTGGACAAGTATTCAGGTGTTTTCAGTGATGGCCTCGGCACTTTCAAGGGAACCAAGGCAAAGTTAGTCATCGACAGTGATATGAGGCCCAAATTCTTTAAACCTCGTCAAGTTCCATTCACTCTCCGACACACGGTTAAAGAAGAGTTACAACGTATGGAAAAAGAAGGTATCATCACTAAAGTTTATTTGTCAGAATGGGCAAGTCCAATTGTACCAATAGTCAAGAAAACATTAACGCTGAGTATTTGTGGATAGTTTAAAGTGACTGTCAATTAGCATCTTCATGTTGATCAGTACCCTATGCTTTGCACTGATGAGATTTTTGCGACCCTCGAAGGTGAACAGAAATTCAGCAAATTGATCTACGTCAAGCTTATCTTCAAATGGAGGTAGAAGAAGAGTCCAAGAAATATCTCACCATAAACACCCAACATGGATTGTACCAGTACAACAGATTTGTGTTCGGTATAGCGTCTGCCCCAGCATCATGGCAGCGTGCTATGGATCAGGTCTTGCAAGGGTTGCCAGGTGTGCAGTGTATTCAAGATGGCATGATCATATCTGGATCATCTGACTCAGAATATTTAAATAATTTGGAAAAGGTATTGCAACGTCTGGACAGCCATGGACTCAAAGCTAATTTAGAAAAATGCAAGTTGTTCAAGGAAAGAATCTCGTTCTGTGGACATGAAGTTGACAGTGAAGGACTTCACTCTGCTACAGACAAATTAGAAGATATATCCAGTGCCAAAGTGCCTGAAAATGTGAGTCAGTTGAGATAATTCCTGGGACTTTTGAACTACTACCACCGATTTGTACCTGATATAGGAATTATTCTACATCCTCTACATGAGCTACTAGAAAAGAAGAAATGGGAATGGACAAAGTTATGTGATAAAGCATTCCAGCCAGCAAAGGATCTCATCATTTCAAGTGAAGTGTTGGCTCATTACGATCCTGCATTACGCATCCGGGTTGCCACAGATGCCTCACCATATGGATTGGGTGCTGTACTTTCTCATATCATGTCAGATGGTACTGAGAGACCTGTTTCATTTGCTTCTCGGATATCAGGGAGTACAAAGTTTCTTTTGGGTCTCCTTTTGTGAGAGGAATTTTATCAGGGGGTACAAAGTCTCTTTTGGGCCTCCTTTTGTGGGAGGAATTTTATCAGGGGGTACAAAGTTTCTTGTCTGGGCTCCTTTTGTAAGAGGACTTTTATCAGGGAGTACAAAGTTTCTTGTCTGGGCTCCTTTTGTAAGAGGACTTTTATCAGGGAGTACAAAGTTTCTTTTGGGGCTCCTTTTGTGAGAGGACTTTTATCAGGGGGTACAAAGTTTCTTTTGGGCCCCCTTTTGTAAGAGGACTTTTATCAGGGATACAAAGTTTCTTTTGGGCCCTCTTCCCTTCTCCATTAGTCATCCAGTCTTTATTCCTTGTGGCAGGGTCCCCTTTTGTATTCTTGGGACCACGTACCCCTGTACCCCAATTCAGAGGGGACCACGTACCCCTGTACTCCCAATTCAGAGGCCCAGACTCCATGCAAACTAGTATCTTTAAGATATTACGTGCAGAAAAACAAATGCATATGTTCAGTTCTCCAATTATTGATTTTCTAAATATTTATGTATTATTTAATTAACATTGATTTTTCCTGTGTCAACTGCTCGAACAGAGTTGAATAATATATAAATGGTAGCTGTTGACTAGTCTGGTTGAGATTGTCTTGATAACTTTGTATATGTTATTACTCCCTGCACCAACACTTATGAAGGGAATCACCTACTGTACTGGAGTTTTCCTAACACACCCCGGGCTAGTAGACTTAGATCCCAGACTGTATTTCAGTCTCTTTTCCATGTAGTAGGTGTATAGTGTTCAACAGGTTACGCAATAAAAATACATTCTCGACTACTTTGGAACTAAAGAATAAGATTGTCACTAAGGCTCCTCATAGTTATTGTACATATCTGGTTAAAACTGTCATTTTTGTACGAAAAATCCCTTAGGGGTCGAGTTCAACACCCAAGTTAAGAAATATGGGTGAGCTAACTCCTCACACTGAGCTTCAGTGACATCCAAGTGCTGCTGTACTTCAACGGGGTTGATTGATGGCTCACTCTGAGTCACTGCATACTGTCAAAACTGACTCAAGCACCTACTACAATACACCCATTAATCATAGCAGCTACTATTTTCATCACACCTTCAGGCTGGGGCGATACTTTTAGGCATATACTATATGTCCACCTGATGAATTTTAGAAACAATGGTTTTCACTTTTGACAAGTCTGATGAGTCTCATATCAAGCATTCTTTCAGCTGGTCAAGATATTATTATAAACATGTAAAACAGATAGCAAGAATGCATAAATTTGAACTAAAAGTGATGGACACAAGACAAGACAAGTCACTCACCCATATTACAGCCAGCTGCTGATGCTTCCACAGCAGATTTTTCTCATACGAATCCATGTCATATTACATAGCTAACAGACTCCAATCAATAACCTATGAAATTATTTCATTCTGTTTCTCTGGGTCCATCCTGTTATTAAACCCTGGGTGGGTATGCACTGAAGACATCCTCAACACGCGTGGCTCCACTGCAGTAATCCATCATTCGAACAGACCACACGCAAGGCACCAGGTCTTTGGTCTCCTCGGCTTCACACACAAACCAATCCAGCAATTGTATTTGCAAGGAATCATATCTCAAGACTCCAATCACCAAGATTACGTCCAAGTTTCAGATTAATGTACACGCCCTGTCCAAACATGCTAAAAGTCTTGTGTAAATAACTCGTGTTACTACTGGAATTGCTTACAGCATGCTTATATCATAGAAAAAGGTTACACGTCTATGAATGACAGCGACCCGGCCTGTCTGCATTCACTGTGACACAATGGTACCAGCTTTTAATAATTGATAAAATCTATAATCATTGTTACGCCATTATAACTCTGCACGAGCGTGTGCTGTTTATGAGACAAGGTGAACTGATGTTAAAGAGTTGATCATCCCGTGATTCACATTATTATTGATCCGTCTGCTGCCAGACTTAGATCAATGTTCTGGAATAGGTTGCATCAATCAAGGTATACCCTGACATCAACAGGAAATGACATCACACCTGGGCTTGATTAAACTCAAATTTAAATGAGGGTCTGGGTAGAAGTCTACTGCCACCAGGGGTATCACATACATGTAGGCAGATGCTTTTAATAGTACTTTTTTATTTGGGATTACATTTCCTTGAAAAGTAGCTATTCTGCTATTGTTTTGGGTCGAGCCCTGTCTGGGATTCAAACCAGTTAGTCAGGTCAGATACCCATCACCAGCACTAAAGATCAGTGATGCTGACCTATCAGCCACCGAGACTCCGTTAAAGACAAGGCTCAGCGACTGAGTTGGGATTACATTTCCTTGAAAAGTAGCTATTCTGCCACTGTTTTGGATTAAGTCACATCCAGGACTCAAACTCTGCCAGGCCTCGAGGGTCAGATGGTGGACAGACTTTTCGTCAGGACATTTCGGCCTAGGATATTTCTGCCACAGACTTTTTGGCCATGCTATATGAATATTTTTTTTATTAAATAACATATTTTGTCTTTAATATAATATTCTATATAAAATATTAAATGTCAAAATGCCTATTAATGACAATCACTGAAATCAATCATTGAGTGAGCAAGTTCTGCAGCCAGTGTAATAAAAACACAATATTTTAATTTCTAAGTCCACATTTCTGGAAGCAAGCTATAAAAGCAATCACAGCAAACTATCTACAGATGTAGACCTCTCAGCCACCAAGACTTCGCGAAAACCAAAGTTCAGCAACTGAGCTTTCCACAGTTGATATTCAGTACACCCCTGATAGGAAATTTTAGAGCTAGATCTTTAGTGCTGGCAATGGATGCCTGACCTTGAGTGTGTGGCTTCAAATCGCAGAGTACCTCAACCCAAAACGCTTCAAATCGCAGAGTAGCTCAACCCAAAACCAATAGCAGAATAGCTACCTTTCAAGGAAATGTATTCCCAAATCAAAAAGTACTGTTGTTTTCTTATCATTTCCTAAACTTTTCACTAACAGATGCCAACTGACATTGTCATTCTCCTGAGTCCCACTGAGTGATATAATTTTTATGAATGATTGGTCCTGCATTGATCTATTGAAGGTTTTCTCATGAATGACTGAATTACTTACTCATTAATACAGTGGTCTAGTGAACATTTAATGAAAAAAGACGAACAGGATGGAAAGTTAATAGTACATTTGACGAACTAAACAATTTAATGAACTACAGTTGATGAATTCATAACATTACACAATCACTGAGTTACTAAGCTACCAAATGCAACCATACTATTTCTCCTGAGTCAGAATATCTGGTCAAATTGCTGCTTCTTACGCATAAATGCACTCAGTAATACTCCCTTTAGGAAAATGTGTTTGCATGTCAAAGGATTATACAAAAGTATGCGGAACACACCCCTCCCACGAGATGTACATTTATCAAAACTATCAAGCTTGTCACATTTTGACAACACTGACAGCTCAGGGGCAGTAAAATCTCTACTTTAGCTCAATCTGTCATTCTGATGGAGACAATTAAAATTCACAATGAAAATGCGACAAGATGACACAAGACCATTGTCCGACTTACAAAGTTGATGACCACTGAGTGAGCAGACACACAGTTTTAAATAACGACCTATCCACAGGTTGGTAGACGAGATAATCTTCAAGCGATAATGAAGAGATTGTCTCAGCTCAGACCGAGATCTTGGTCATTATTTCACATATACCACATGCTCCCACGGGCATTTATCCCACCTACCACATATAGCATGTGCAATTTTCCCATCTACATTAAAGAGCATGTGCATGGAACTTGTAAGCAAGGGGTTGGTTATCAGATGGTCAGCCCATGGGTTGATTATCTCTTATAATGTACCCTGAGAACAACAGAAATAATCGGACCATGTGGTATATCTGTCGAGACCCTAAACCATTACTTTCCTACTCTATGGTGAATGTTGAGTTGAAATGATGTTTTACGTCGCAAGGGCAATATTTTAGCCATAACGCAACGTGATGTGCAAGGTGCACATCGAGCGAAAAGACAGATCATAAAAGGGATCGATAGAAAGGAAAGTGAAAGCAAAAGATCCTATTTTAGTGTAATTTTTCAGCAAAACAAATTACTGCCCTCCCAACTCTGAGGGTGCCCATATGCTTATGCTTTAGTACATTTAGTACTTTATCTTACATTCACAGGGCAAGTAAAACTAATCGTTACACCGCATCACCAAGAAGACCAACAAGGTTCATGAGTGAGTGAGTGAATCTGATTTAACGTAGCAGTGGGTAATATTTCAACCATAACGCTACAGTTGGTACAAAGTGCACCAAATGGTTGAGTCAAACGAAAGTGACCCAGCCGAGATTCGAACCCCTGACCTTGCGTTTGTGAGGCAGACACTCTACCAACTGAGCTACCCGGGCTTCCGTTCTTGAATAAAAGATTAATAGGATAGAGCAACATCCCTCCATGGAAACCCCACTTGGTATCGGATGTCAATTAGATGTACACAATGTTATGATCTTGATCTGACACAAACTTCAATTCAACATGAAACAGATTCTATGCAAGTAAAGAGTGAGTGAGTGAAATGGAGTTTTGCATTGCAGAGGGCAATATTTCAGCCATAGCGCAATGTGATGTGCAAGAGGCACATCAAGAAAAGGGGCAACACAGGATCGATAATAAGAAAGAGAAAGCAAAAGCTTCTCATTTTAGACGGCTCTTACGTCAAGCATGAGGATACCGGGGTCCTATTCTTTCTGGTGATAGAGCGACAGCCCTGGGAACCCCACGGGGATGCGAGTAAAGAAACTTCTGTGCATCAGTTTAAAAGTATTCAGAGCAAGTACCTGCATATGCATCCTGAGAAAGTCTTGAGGTAGATGTTTTCTTTTGCATTTTGGGTCTCTCTTCCGAGACTGGATTACTTCTGCGGGCCTTGGTGGGCACAGGGCTATCCCGAGGGCTGGTTTTGCGCGAGCTTGGTCGACTGGAGTTGGGAGTGCTTTTCCCTGGGGTACTTTTCTTTGCACTTCCCTTGTCTTCTATAAACAGACAGGAAGTCATGTTTTACGAATTAACAGCTGGTCTTGTACATAAGGAGTGAGTGATGTTAAAATTTACCTCCATTCTCATTAGGAGATGACAAAGATGGCATATAATGTACCTATAACGTGCTATTAATTATCCATACACCAAGTGCATGCTCAAAACACCACATTTTTACCCCGCTCATTGGAATAATGTACAGGGTATATTTTGTTTTGAAATTTTTGATTAGCAGTTTTGCACTCAGAACATGGTTAGCATTTGGTGCGAATTGAACATCATTATATCAGCAATTGATTTGCAATCCGCTGAAATTGACCAGTAAACTGCGATGCGAACCCGAACAAAAAATACCCTGATGTACCATCCACAACATTCGTCAACTCCCTGGGGAGTAAACAATTAAGAGCTGCCAAGTTAGGTGCTGAAAGGTTAATTTTCACATTTCCATCACCTCCGATCAGATATCCAATTTCATGATAAAAACTGCTTTCAATCTTGAGATATGACAACGAATTTGTGATAAAGAAAGCATGAATGCTGTGAATAGCGTAAGGTGTGTTTGCCGAGAGTTGACCAGCATTATTCCAAAATTACTGAATACTGCCGTTTTCAGCTGAAAAAGAATCATTCGGTGTCAAAGCCTGCATTGTATTCTTACTCTTGTGAACAAACCCATTGTTATTAAGCAGTGGTTATTGCAGATTTGATCGCCTCTAACTTGTCAATCAGGGTCCAGCAAACCGAAAAGTTGTGGTAGAATGTATACTCACTCTTCTTGTGGATCAACTTGACTTTGCCTCCAGGTTTGTCCATGCCGAGACACACCTGACACAACCACTTGCCCCGAGGAACTTTCTTGAGGGGTGGGTCTGCACAGTGGAGATGATACGACCCGGGACAACTGTCGCAGCACAGCAACATTCCTGTTTTGTTGCATTTGACACACAAATTTTCATGGACGTCTTCTTCTTCCTCTTCTTCTACTTCTTCTTCCGAGCCTTCTTCACTGTCGTCAGAGCTGCGGTCAAATCAAGAGAGTTATTTTAGATTCAATGCCAATCTTATGGCCATAGTACAAGTTTTACCTACATTGGAAATCCAATTGCGCGCCACCCCATCCTCGCAACTCAGGGTATTTATGACTATGCCAATGCCTCTGTCAAGTACCCTGGATTTATTCCTACTCACGATGGTGGTCTTGTGTGTTGGTCCATATGTGCCAAATATAGACAATCGATGATATGTCACATAACTAGACGAGAGGAATAATGAGGGTTGGTTAATAAGTTCTATGTCTGACTGGGTAAGGACTTAAAGGAAACTAGTAGTTTGTTTATATATTTCACAAACTGGTCCCCTTTGAAGCTCACACACTTCTAATGATGTTTCAGTATTTTAATACCGCTCTGGAATAGTGAGTGAGAGTGATTTGGGGTTTTACATGGTTTTCGGCAATCTTTCAGCCACATCATCACAGTCTCACCAACATCACGTCGGTGTCAAGGTTCCTATCTCTCCAGGTTGAAAGAGATGTATCCGGGCGGGACTCGAACAACGACCACCAAGGCTGGCAGACTCCTGGTCCGACGCACTAACCACTGTGCCATCCCGCTCTTGAATAACTTTTCATCAGCTACCCCGAGAAACTGCTTCACTGCTAATATGACATCATCATTGCTGGTACAAGGACAACTAGCTCGCTCTTTTTCAGGTTTGGGAAAAGATTGAAGTCTGAAGGAGCCAAGTCTGGTGGGTGTTCAAAAATTGGAAGCCACAATCATGGATTGCCTTCATCGCCACCACCGACTTATGAACAGGTGCATTGTCTTTTGTGCAACACCCCTTTTGTAAGCTTTCCAGGCCACTTAGCTTTAATAACCTCACGCAGCTGTCAGCAGGTTAGGATAGTATGCTCCATTCTAACAATGAATATCATATTGTAGGACTTACTCTTCCTCTTCCTCCTCTTCTTCATCCTCTTCCTTCACCTCTTCTTCCTCTTCCGAGAAGGTTTTGCGACGGTCTTTCCGAGGGCTACGTTTCGTCTCGGCAGGTTTACAGTTGGGGCAGAACCAATCACCAGTAGGTACTTTCTGAATCCAAATAAATCCGTTAATTAAACTCCTGATTCTTGCAAGCCTCCCAGTCCTTACCACGCAATTTAGAGGACATTTAATAGATTTATAGAAGACAGCAATTAAAATTTAGAGGACATATAAAACCAGGGCTTCAGATAAGGGCCCTACATGCACATGTACGCAAGTAAACGACTACCAGTGTGACAGGATTTAATTTTTAATCCATATCAGAGTCACAGGAATCTTTTTTAAACCACTCCTTCATCGGGCAAGTGCACGACAAAAAGTACAAGTCCAAAATGACAAACCACTCGTCCAGAAAATATCAAATAAAATAAGATGTATTCTTTAAAACAACATAGGCAAACAAAATATGCATTCAAAGTTCTATTCAGTCATTGTAGGCATGCTAAGCTGTTTGTGTCTCCCAATTTGTAGATTTTGCTGTCACTTTCCGAGTGACCGGTCCTTTCACTTTCGAGCTGACCTGCTGGATTTGTGCTTTGTCCGTTCCCTAAACATTTTTATCTGTCTCACTTGTTTTTTCTGTCCCCATTGATTCCGCGATGCGCAGATTTGGCACTGATTCCGCATTGAACGTGATTACTCTCAATATAACTGGATTTATTTATAATTTAATACAGTGAATAATTACAAACATCTCCAGATTTTTACTTCATGTAGGCGACGAGTGATAGTACAACTCGCCCGAACCCGGATTTACTTGTCACGGATGAGCGGTTCTCTTGAGCCCTGCATGTCAAGTAGCGGTATGCATAAATTTGTACGTCATTTCATACAGCGTTTGTCATCAAAAGTGTAAAGGAACAGGTCCGTTCTGCAGGGAACATCAATTATTCTGATTTGTTCAATTACACATGCACTGAAAACAGTTTTCAATTGTTATTGTTTATGCCCACACACTCGGTACTCCTTCATACAGCACTGAACACTGTGGAAAATTAGGAGTACATACCCGGTACTCCTTGGCATGGTAAAAGTATCTGGAGCACTGGAGAGCACCAGAAATCCATACATGG
>JAUELE010049814.1:0-15812 GCA_031471655.1 Diodora aspera
TACTATCAATCCTGTGGTGTCCCTTTTCCTGATGTGCCTCTTGCACATCACATTGCGCTATGGCTGAAATATTACCCGCTGCAATGTAAAAATCCATTTCACTCACTCACTCACTCTTGCTAGCCTAATACCAGTTTGCTCACTTTGATATATTTTGTGTAAAACATATAGTTAAAAGTGTATGCTTTCTTTTGCTCATACGTTTACTTGTTGTGCACAGGTACCGATGGAGTTCAGTTTCCAGTGGAAACTCCAGTTTTTGTATATATATGTCAGTATCAACGAGACTTAATGCATTTCGGATTTCTTATACTGATACAGAAATTCCATCCTCGAAATCTAGGGTGTTCATGACTCCGTCAATGCCACCGCCAAAAACCCTGGATTCACTCCTATGCTGAATGTTTGATCAATCAGGGAGGCGTCCACATCGAAAGCTTGCGCCCAATCATGTGGCGCGTCTCTCCGAACACTCCGCTAAGTAAAACCATGGCATCTGCTATGTTGCTGCTTATAATTGCAAAGAGTTATACTTACCCTGCTAATTCCCCTCTTGTAGGTATGTGACATTTGATTAGTTGTTTATATAATAGCACATTTGAACTTCCATGCACACATAACAACTATCGTGAATAAGAGTGAATCCAGGGTATTTGACGGAGACATTGACGGCGCATAAATACCCTGGATTTCGAGGATGCAGAAATCCATTCAGCATAAATAATAGCTTTTGTACCGGTGTTCTGTTTCCTGTTTATCAAGGATACTAACTTGACGTGGTACAGCACGTGGCCAGAGTTCACGGAATGTTTTCAGGCAACCGTGCTGAAATGGGTACCTTGTGGATGGTTGTGGTTGACGTCACCGTTTTACATCCACTACCTATACAATGTTGCACCAACTGTACTCATACCATCACTGAAGTATCCTGCAAGATTGGTACGTAAATATATATAAGCTTGTGGCACACTGAGTACATTGTTCCATTTCGTGATAGGTTGAAACGTGCGAGATTGAGTCATGACCATGAGTCGAGGCAACAAAAACTGAACACCTTACTATTGTCATCTCAACTTTAGCCCGCCTCAGGCCTAAATGGCAGCTTAAAACGTCATGATCAGCGTGTGACATCACTGAGTAGGCTTGGTACCCACTCACACCAGCCACATGGAGCGTGCGACAGATTAAAAAAACAACAACACATACTCTTACTTGGTGCGCGGATAGACGCAAGGGTGTTCGGGTTTACTAGTAATAGTCATTCATCTCTCTCAGGATACATGTTTTAATTATAATTCATGTGGTAGACAAAGCACATAACGTTTGATCACGGGTCTCATAAATAGCACGTGCGTAAACTTTCCCGACCTCTCCACATTTAATGAACTTGTCTGAACACGCCGTTATGCCTGCCGAACACTATTTGCGACTTTTACCCAAGCTCAGCTTACTTTTAGATACCACGCAGTAGCAGGTGACCAAAACATCAACACTGAAAGAGTAAGTTTCTCACAATTTTGTAACAGCATATAACCAAGAAAATTCCACCTCTGGGTTGAGTGGAAGTTAATAGACCAACTGGGTGTCTTGGAATTTGAACTTACAATTTTGAAACGTGAATTGCATTATCCAGTGCCCTTTTACTAAATATACCATTGTATTTGCTTCAGATCCTCTGCGCGTGTCTCACCATTGTCTCCATCATAAATCTGATCGCCGTTGTTCAAGATGAATCTACAGTTAGCTTTGTAGCTTTACGTATGGCACCAGCTGTTCAACTTGTTACCTTTGTAGGTATACCACGATATCTTAATTATTATAATCCGAAGAGGAATTATTGCATTTGATATTACTTTAAATGTGAACGATATGACATGATGAAATTGGGCCATTTATTTCTTGTTGTAAAACAGTTGTCAATGGTGTAGTTCTTACAAAACATTGACAGAATCTTGTTCGTCGCCTCTCCTGTCAAAAGTTTCATATATATTCGGAGAAAGGCGATAGACGTTCTACACCCCCCCCCCCCCCCCTTTCTATCGATGTTTCAACACGTCTCATTCCTGTCTGTATGATAAGCTAGATATTAATTCCGTAAGTGTCCACAACGATTTGCAGATTTTCTGTTTCGTCATCCTGTTGGTGGAAAGAAAAAGGGGGCTGGTGACTTCCGGTGTGTTGTTTACTTTCTGGCTTCTACAAGTGGTTGCAGGGATTGTGCCGTTTTATTCCAAAATTATACAAAAGGTAACTAAAGACGCTCGCGTGTGTGTGCGTGTACATGTGTGTGTAGTGTAAAACGAATATAAAGACACCATTCCTCCAAGGGATTCAAAAATAAGACAACGTCTATTAGGTTATAGACTGTATTTATGGTTGAACTCGGTTTTATTAAAATTAAATGAACAAAGAAGCGACCGACAACATTTATCGCAAAGCAAAGTCTATATATTGATGCAAAGTACTCCGGAAACCATAGCCTACTATGAATTCACTGTAAAGACTGAAAACAAGCGTAGAACTTATATTATATTAAGTCGTAGACTAAAGTGTTGCCACTGATTTTGAGATGCATATCCAACGTTATACTGATTCGGAAGCACCTGAAAATCGACTCAACCTTCAACGCAATATTGTTACAAATATGTGTCAGTTGAAGGTCCACGTTCAGGTTTCACAATGAATTTGAGGTTTGAAGTCTTTTACATCTAAAGATGAAATATTCATTCACCTGCAGGATTACAGAGGCAATATGCTGAGATTCTGCACGTTCTACATCTTCTACTTTCTGGTACTCCTGGAGTTGTTCATCGCGTGTTTGGCAGACAGGCCGATGTACATACAAACTACAGGGGTGGATAAGGTAGGAGATGAATGGAATTTGATATAGGAATACCGTTAGCATTTTGTTGTTGACGTTCGTTGGTACACATGCGCTCGGTGACTGGCAATATCGTGTAACACATAATTGTAATTTATTCATAAAAAGTATTCATCTTCAAAATACTAATATCTTATTGAAAAGGGTATTTTTTATCATCTTTTATAAATACCACGCTTAAACATCACGAATGTTCACCCACAAAGGTTCAAAACCATTCTAATGGTGATATATTCTTCAAGAGACCAGTCTAGCCTGTCCAACACCGCCGATTATTCTGTCTTATTAGAATGTATATGTTTTAGGAGCCTTGTCCCGAAGTCTACGCATCTTTCTTGTCACGAATAACATTTTCATGGACAAAAGGGTAGGTGTATGTCTGGTTTTCAAAGACAAAGTGTACCTCGTTGTTTCATGACGCTGAAAATATGCTGGAAGGCTGTAGCGCAGTGTATGGATGTATACATTTCGCGTTTCAACTTATAATGTACCCAGAATCCAAGAAAGATGTTCTTGAGTAAGACATCATTGATTGCATGGCATAAGGGGACCAAACGACTTGTTTAAAATGTTATAGTGTGGATGGTTGTCGCCCAGGCACTTGAGAGCATGTTTCTTGCGTGAAAGGAAAGGTGTATGTTTGCTTTCCTCAGAAAAAATAATTTGTTGGTTAATGACGCTTAAATAACCAGAGAGGGACAGTCAGTGTGTTCTCAGGCAATGTGTTCTTATTTTCTTAAAAGTCTCAGAATTAGGTTTTACAAAATATTACTTTTGAAAGATTCGCACCCTTTTTAAACGATCACATGCTTTTTACTTATTGTTTCATTTGCAGACATGTTGCAACAAAAACGCAATATCTAGTTTAATGTATTTATTAATAACAAAGATATGTAAGGTATTGATCTACAGGAATACACAGACATTATCAGATATATGTAATAGATTGTTCTACACTGCAGAAGTCCATAACGATTACTGTATATTTAAACACAATTATGTAGGCATTTATTTTTATGAACTGCAGAAGTACACGTACTGTATTTTGTATGTAAACACAAATATGTAATACATTTCTTTGCGCTGCAGAAGTACACGTACTGTATTTTATATGTAAACACAAATATGTAATACATTTCTTTGCACTGCAGAAGTACACGTACTGTACTCTGTATGTAAACACAAATATGTAATATATTTCTTTGCGCTGCAATAGTACACGTACTGTATTTTGTATGAAAACACAAATATGTAATGCATTTTGTTGCACTGCAGAAGTACAGTACTGTATTTTGTATGTAACACACACATATGTAAGACATTTTTTGCACTGCATAAGTACACGTACTGTATTTTGTATGTACTCACACATACGTAATGCATTTTTTGCGCTGCAAAAGTACATGTATACTGTATTTTGTATGTAAACACAACTATGTTGGATATTTCTTTGCACTGCAGAAGTACACGTACTGTATTTTGTATGTGAGCACAAATGTGTACATTGTAATACATTTCTTTGCGCTGCAGAAGTACACGTACTGTCTTTTATATGTAAACACAAATATGTAATACATTTCTTTGCACTGCAAAAGTACACGTACTGCACATGTACTCTGTATGTAAACACAAATATGTAAAACATTTCTTTGCGCTGCAGAAGTACACGTACTGTATTTTGTATGTAAACACAAATATGTAATGCATTTCTTTGCGCTGCAGAAGTACACGTACTGTATTTTGTATGTAACACACACATATGTAAGACATTTATTTGCACTGCAGAAGTTCACGTACTGTATTTTGTATGTAAACACAAATATGTAAGACATTTCTTTGCACTGCAATAGTACACTTACTGTATTTTGTATGTAAACACAAATATGTAATACATTTCTTTGCACTGCAATAGTACACTTACTGTATTTTGTATGTAAACACAAATATGTAAGACATTTCTTTGCACTGCAGAAGTACACGTACTGTATTTTGTATGTAAACACAAATATGTAAGGCATTGTTTGCGCTGCAAAAGTACACGTACTGTATTGTGTATGTAAACACAAATGTGTAAGACAATTTTATGAACGCCGTGATATCGGCAACATTTTATCTTTAATTTTCCAATCGGCAAAAAGGGGTCTGAACTCGTCGGTACTTGAGAACCTGACAATTGACTTTGCTTGGGCTAAATACAAATTCTTTACTCTTTCTTGAAAAAAGGGTAATTTCAACTTCATCCTACTCTCATAATGTGTTCATGAACCAAAAACACTTGAAGCAGAAGCAGAAGTTTATTGATACAATTTGATCAGTTGTTTAGTGACAACGTTTTTCAGATTACTGAGTCGAGGCTACAGCAAGACTCTGACAGAAGCTGATGTGTATGATCCTCATCCAAGAGACATGTCTGTCAACAACACGCCCACGTTTCTCTCTCACTGGAACAAACAGTTGGCTCGGAAAAAGAGGTACGATTCCAGATTACAGAGCAATTGCCTTCTATCCATCCATCTATTCATAGGTCTATCCATTCATTCATTCATTCATTCAACCAACCATTCATGGATCATCCATCCATTCATAGGTCCATCTCCCATTTATCCGTCCATCCATCGACTGTTTAAAGCCATTTCCATGCCAATTATAGACAGAAAGTTTTGATGGCATTAACTTGCCAAAATAGCAACTTTAGATCAACGATTAAATCGCAGGATTTGTTTTAAATACCGAATATTAAAGATAAATCAAATGATACTGAATTGTAAATCACTGAATAAAAGATTTTTTGTTTTCTTTGAAATCAGAGAGAAGAACAAAATTGAATACCGCAAAGTAGTGTACCTAAAAGATGGCAGAAACGCCCCAATTCTTCAAAACAGCGATGAAACAACACCCCTTCTAGTCAACTCTGAAATAGTTCAGCCGAACCGAAAGCCAAAGGAATACAGATTGTCATTGGTCTGGGCTTTATGGAGAACATTCTGGTTCGATATGATGCATTACCATCTGTGGAAACTCATCAGTGAATTACTCCGATTTGTTGGACCACTACTTCTGGCGTAAGTGAAATGTGATAATTTAAGCCCCTTTCACACAGTGTCGATGTTTGTCACGACATTTGTCGGGGGCGGGTTTGTCGGGCTGATTCGGAATGAGATGATCCCGATTTAGCCCCTCCCAGAGTTTTCTACGGTTCTGCTGAGATAGTACAATTAACGATTAAAGGGCAAGTCCCCCTTTCTTCTATAATTCCAGGCATAACAGATCCAACCGAAAAATATCATACATATAAGTCATTTTCCCAGATGTCAGCAAATACAAATGGTGAGTTTGTGACGTCACGATTTTGAAAAAAACATGGCGGCACCAATGAGCATCGCAAATCGGCCAAATAAACACGCCAATCCCTCTTACTGAGTAAATGAAAATATAATCGTAAGTTCTTTTTGATGTATGTCCCCAGTTCTTTTGACTGGACTTACCCTTAAAATGCAACCTATGTACGATTTGGTAGCGGATACGCCACGGGTACACTGCGATCCAAAAGGGGCTACACCAAGGGTGTGCCGGAATGAATTTAAGATTATACTACGACAAAGATTCCAAAACGATTGTGCACGGTTACACGCGATTTTCTGAAGAATAAACTTTAGTCAGATCTGATATCCCAGCGTATCAGGACTTGCAAGACTTTCTAAGATGCCATCAAGTTCATGTCAATGGTTTCGCTAGATTCATCACGATCTTTTAAGTCGTGGGTAACCGGGTCGTTAGATCGGCACAGTGTGATAGGGACATTACATGCATACTTGCCGATTACGAAGTTAGGGACAGCTAGAGCACCAAAGAAACAGCATACAACAGACTATTTTAAATATTTTTGATATGTTTTTTTTTCTGTGAAATGTCTTTATTTATGCATACATATCCAAACCATCCTTTTCTGTTTGCAGACAGTTAATTTCCTTTACAACGGACACGTCTGTACCATTATGGAAAGGACTTGCACTCAGCGCCATTTTGTATGTGGCGAGTCAGACGAGTACTTTCTTTGCGCATGCTAACTGGCACTACGGGAGAGTTAATGGTTTTCGCGTGGCTGCAGTTGTTATTTCTACCGTCTTCAGAAAGGTGTGGTCATATTTGAAAGAGTCAGTATTTAATCGTTGATAAAAGGAGTGTATTTTGCATTTATCGAACTACAAGATATTTCAAAATTGGAACATTTCTTACAGTTCCTATGGATGCTTTAAACTCAGATCAGCGTTCTCAAACTGGGAGAGGGGTGGGGGTTTCCCCTTGGTAGGAACGTTTGGGTTTCAAGGGGAATTGGGACCACATATCATATCCATATTATCTGGAATGGATCGTTTGCGTCACACAATCTTGGAAAGGAGGGAGGGGTAACAAGTGTGCATGTAGGGCAAAACAAAATTTAAGGATCACTGACTTAAAGTAGGATACGTGCTCCCGAACGCGAAATAGGTCTGGTGCTATCTGTGTGAAATAAATAACCTAAACTGTGAATCGTACATTGTAAAAGTGTATGCCTAGTTAAATACCAAACATGCTATATCTTTTCTGTTTTATTCGTATATATTTGTATATCATGTTATGTTTTTAAAATATATCGTTCCATAAGTTGTTTTTTGAAAACGAATCCAACTTAAAGCAAATGTTTCTCAATTAACGTTGTTAAATTGCAAACAGTATATCAAAGCAATTTTTTACAAATGATTTTTAGTTACATTTTTAGGGAATAAGCATCTCTCTGTCTCTCTGTCTGTCTTATAATCTCTCTCTGTCTCTTTCTGTCTGTTTGTCTGTCTGTCTCATAATCTCTCTCCTTTTTTGTAAAGAAAAAAATATAAAAGATTCTAGAAATAATAATCTTGGTACTACGGGATCAGATCATTGTATTCTAGGCACTAACCATGAGCAACAAGGCCCGGAAGGAGTCGACCACTGGTGAGATCATCAATCTGATGTCCGTTGATGTTCACCACATACGGGTCATCATTGTTTGGCTGTGGAACACATGGGCTTCACCACTTAAGATCGTACTTTCCCTGTATCTTCTTTACGAAGTCATTGGGATCTCTATGTTAGCTGGGCTGACAGTGTTGCTGATTCTTGTCCCCCTCAACATAGTGACAATGAACAAGTGGAGAAAATATCAGTCAGATCTAATGGAGAACAAGGACAAACGCATGAAGATTATAAACGAAACTTTAAGTGGAATAAAGGTAATGAATAATGGAGAATTTAAACTCTATACCTTTGAATGTCGATATTTCCTTTTTTACTTGGTATGTCTTCATACAACCATTCGCTCTGATTTGGGTCAGTGCGGATCCGAGGGCCGGGGTGGGGGGGGACTTCTGGGGTCATGCCACTTCGACGACTTGAACCCCCTTTCATAGAGGCCTGTGAATAGCAGTTCACGGTCATGATGTATTCCCTTTCATAAATACTCTAATATAAGAAACATCGCTTTCTTTGTACACCATATATTGCATTAAAATATACCTTGCTAAAACTCAGAACGCTTAAAAATAGGACATTGAGGGTTTGCTGACATTTTGTCTATGCCTAACTCTGAAGCAGCAGTGTGATTATAACATCCAGGGCCTTAAACCACTGATGATTATTTTCAGATAATTAAACTGTATGCGTGGGAGCCATCGTTCCAAGAGAAAATAACGGATGTCCGGAAGAAAGAACTGAGTATCCTGTGGAAAATATCTATGGTGCAATGTCTGATAACTTTTAGTTGGACCCTAGCGCCAGTTCTGGTAATTGTTTTATTGCTTTCACCATTACCTTAATGTTTGAGAAAGAAGGATCTTGTCCAAATATGAGCTAAAAAATGTCATCATCTTGTGTGGAGGGTCAATCGAAATAAACATCAGGCAATCAGTGAAATAATAAAAATAATGTTGAGTCTTGTATAGTGCTAAATCGACATTATTACCCTGGTGTAACTCAAGCAACCTCTTGGCACTAGAAGGTTAACACCATTCCTGATGGAGAACCAGCACCCAGGTTCAGCTGGATCGACTGAAATAATTACGAGTACTTGCCTCAGGTGACATCACTTACATTGTGACGTCTTTTCTTGTCTAAGTAAATATTCTTTGTTTTGACGACATCAATAGTACAGAGATTGAACGGGTTTTTTTATGACGTGTTGTTTTTCATTTCTGTCTTAGGTGTCGCTGTCTACTTTCATGACTTACATCTACATCTCAGAAGATCACTATCTAGATCCACAGATTGCCTTCACTTCAGGGTCTCTTCTTGGTATACTGAGACTTACAGTTGTCAGCTTTCCCACCTTGTTTGCTGACCTGGTTCAGGTAACCCTCTGTATAGACTTTTGTCAAGACCCTTCGTCAAGGCACAGATATTACATATATAAATTTAGGAAAATTTATACAGCCTTGGAGGAATAATTGTTTGCCTCCGATATTACATATATAAATTAGGAAACTTTATACAGCCTTAGGGTCTTGCCAAAAGTCTACCCTCTGTATATTCAGGCGGGATCCATGGAGGGGGGAGGGGGGGGACTTTCTCACATTGCGTATGACGCTGGTACCCCCTTTTTCACGACGCTGGTACCCCGGGCCGTCTCAAATTGATAGATCAACCAGGGCTATTTGTGCCATTCTTTATGCTCTGTTAAAGCTGGTTTAGACATATTAAACATTTGAAACTGTTGACTTTCATGCGAAAAATGCTCAGGAACATCAGAGAGAATAAAATAGTTAGTCAAGGTGCGTGGTGTTTAATCTTGCGGCTTAATGTTTTGATAGTTCATTTCACATTTAGTTTTTTCTATTTTAAGGGCATTGTGTCCATGAAACGAATAACGAAATATCTCAACACAGAAGACCTGGAGGATACAAATGTTCAGTGGAACTCACAACAAGGTGGGTCATATCCTTGCAGTCACAGTGTTAGATCTTAAACTGCGGAATACATTATTTTTTGATTGCTTTCAGGAGTAGATCCAAGATTTCTTGAAACGAAAGGGAGAGGGGTGGAGGTGGGCGGAGGACTAAGTGTCTTCGGAGAGAGCCCGGCTGCGCGAGCTCCGCAGTCATTAAACCCATCGTGGGGCATCTGGGAGGTTTCTTCCAGAAAGTTTTGGAAAAGAGATTGATTTGACGCATCGTGACGAATGCGAAAATGCTACTACAGTTATAAGGCGCTAGACCGCGTCTTAAGAAGAGCTCGAGCACTTATGGCTTTGGCTGTGGCACAAACTGTTACTGTCTATTGTTGCTTCTTGAACGTTCTGGAGCAATTGAGAGTAAGGGACTATAACTACAATGCACAAACTGTTAACCCTCCTGACTAGAGCTAAACTTAGATTTCGTTTTTCTTTTATAGTTTAATAAAGACAATTGTACTTGCAGCATCTGCAATAGAGATCACTGATGCAAGTTTCAGATGGGAATCGGAACAAGAGAAAGTGCTCAAAAAGTAAATATAATAAACTAGCAATACTGACTGGAAATCATGGTATCTCGAAAACTACCATTTTTCTTATATTTTTACATTTTTCTTATATCTTCCTAATTATCTAAAAATCTTTCAAAATTCTTTATCATTGGAATGTCTTTCATACCCTATACAACTCTTATAACAAATTTACTCGTCTCTGATGGTAACAATATTTTCCGCAGTGATGGCAAATGCATCTCTTACTTTGAATGTCAAATAATAAACATTTAAGCAATTTTGTATTGAAACAGTATCAACATGAAAATAGAAGATGGACAATTTGTGGCAATAGTAGGACAAGTAGGAGCGGGAAAATCCTCCTTGGTGTCCGCCATTTTGGGAGAGATGGAGAAGGTCAAAGGTCAGGTTAGCCTGAAAGTAAGTGATCCCGGTTTTTACTTGGTATGTCTGTGGCTGTTTGCAAAAGTTCAACAGCAAACCTTCTTTCATGTTGAACGTCTGTTTTGTCTTGAAAGTAAGCTTCAGATATTGACCACATGATACCAATAAATGTCATTATTATATTTCAACTTTTCTCGTAGAGCTTTGTTGCCTACGTCCCACAACAAGCCTGGATCCAAAATGACACCCTGCAGAACAACATCTTGTTCGGATGGCCTATGGACAGAGAAAGATATGATAAGATATTGGAATGTTGTGCATTGTTGCCGGATCTCCAGATCCTTCCAGCTGGTGACTTGACTGAAATTGGAGAAAGGGTAAGAAAACGAGTATCATGTACACGTTTCTGTTTCTAGAAGCTGGATGAACAACTTATTAAGTGATGTACATAGACAATTAGATGGTACCCCTTTCCAGAAGGATATTGAACATCCTTGATGCGTCCGAGGTATCGTTTGAGACATGAGTTGGCCTTGAATTCGTAGATTGTTTATGCTAAATAAATAACTTTCGTTTGGGTCGAGGAGAAAACATGCTGCCATCTAAATGTATTTGCAATTGAGAGTGATATTTGTAATACAAATATAATTCAAAACATGTGCCTTCTGTGTGTTTACATTCTTCTATGTCGTCATATTTCAGGGCATCAACCTGAGCGGAGGACAGAAACAGAGAGTGTCTCTGGCCAGAGCTGTGTACAGTGACGCGGACATTTTTTTAATGGACGATCCCCTGAGTGCTGTGGACAGCCATGTTGGCAGACATATATTTGAGCAGTTGATTCACAATAGCGGGCTTCTTCGGGACAAGGTAGGTAGTTCTTCAAATGCATCATGTAGATACTGTTGAGTATTGAAAACCACGCAAAATTCCACACCACTCACTCGCACTCATTTCAGACTCGCGTCTTGGTGACTCATGGGATCCAGTGGCTGCCTAAAGTAGACTCCATCATCGTTATGACAAATGGTCAGATCTCTGAAGTTGGATCATACAAGGAACTGCTTCAACACGATGGCCCCTTTGCTCAGTTCCTACGAACCTATCTCTTGGACACCAAGCCGGAAGAACATGACATAGAAGGTAACTTATAATCAATGAACACCATTCATGCTTTACTTCAAGGTTAGGCGATGAAGCTATTTAATGTTATGACAGGTTCAATCTGAACACTCTCATACGTTTACACTGTTTCCACAATTCTTAACAAGAACTCATGGTGCCCCCATTTTGGCACAAAAAATGTACACTTTTGTAAATCTTTAGGCTCTGGTTAGTGTGCACCAAAACATAAAATCAACGTCTATTCATTGGTCCAGGTGTGAGATTGTTCTGATTTCATCATGTGGGTTAAGCTGGTAAATACATCTGCCAGCACAGGCGCCATTTTATATGGTGCACAGGTAAAGCATGGCACTACATTGGTTATATGGGTTTTGGTTACAAAAGGCGTGGATGTCACCTACATACTTCATTCAGTTCGGTTGTTCCTTATCATTACTTCCACTGACCGTGATATTTTGATTGCAACTTTAAACAACAAAACATCCTGAGCAATTGTTGAGGATTTGTTCCTGACAAACCCGTTTCGTTCCAGATTTGAAAGTGAAAAGGGATGTTCTGAAGCGACTGGAATCCCTTACGTCTGGCGATGAAACAGATGATAACATGACACAGGAATTGGCCTTGTAAGTTCTAAGATACTTTACACTCATTTGGAAAGAACAGGAAATCCTCTATTTTAGAGCTCAGCCATCAATACGCCATATTTGTTTGACCTTTGTTCCATCAAGATCGAGTGCCTTTGTTTATGCATTACATAAAGATCCTCGCAATTCCAACGAATAAATGAGTATATTCTCGGTGCTAAAATATTATGATAAAGGAAAGAATATTTCATATGCAGTGATGACCCTGTTGGTCAGCCACAAGAAAACAAAGAAACCAAGAAGGAACAAGCCGTCTCCAGCCCAAAGGGAACTAAACTGACTAACGAAGAAACAGTTGAACAAGGAAAGGTATCTTGTACTTCATACACTGTATTTTGATGGAAAACAGCCTTACTAGTATTAAATGTTGTGTCATTGGTTGAATGATTTTGGGTAGGTGGGGCGTTTTGGTTTTTGTCTCTAACGGGATTCGAATTCAGAGTGCGCAACTGATGAAACTTGAAGCATAACGTTAGTTTGATTTGCGCTTAAAGTTTAATAAACTATAAGTATTATGAGGATATACTGGTTAATTAAATCAACATATCTCCATTGATTTTCATTGATGTCGCTATAGCACTTTTCCCCTTAAGCTGTGAACATAATTAACGCAATTGGCAATTTCTTTAAAATGAATCTTCAATAGTTTCATACATAAAAAAAAATAGTTTCATACATATTTGTTAGTTTTAATTTGTTTATTATTGATTATAATTTTATTATACAGGTCTCTCTGTCCGTAGTTTTGACATATGGCAGAGCAGTTGGTCTCCCGTTCATTCTTTTGGCGTTCGTGATGTACACTCTGTATCAAGCTGGATCAATAGGAGCTAATACATGGCTCGCTCAGTGGACAGATGATGACCAGCTCAACAACTTTACCCTGCTTCCGTCAAACAGCTCTGAGCGAATTAACCGGAACAATTACTACTTGGCAATATATGGTATACTTTGTCTGGCACAAGGTATATACTTTTGAACAAAGTCTATTCATAACAATCGTCCAACTGAAATAGCAACATATAACTTTGCTGAAATAGCAAATGCATGATTTAACTGAATTAAGGGATTCTTTTACAGAGTATTTGCCAGAAACTGTCTTTTTGCCTATATTGTAAGTGCATTCGCTATATGGATTCGTTAAATTGTAAGTTTTTAGAGTAAACTATTTTGTCCTTTTGAAAGAAACCGAACTTCATGGAATATTTGTTTCAACAAATCTAGCGTACACCAATCTTCTTCTTTGTGTGAAAACGGTTGAACATATGTCCTGTGAAGAACATCTAATGTTTATTTTCCATCCCTGTGTATACTAACATTCTATTCTTTGGCTTAATGAGGTATAAGTAATTATCCAGAAGTACCTTCTCATTAACACCAAACGGTGAAGAACCTCTTTCTATTGTTTTCCAGCCTTGTGTATTCTAACATTCTCTGTGGTCTGGAACTTCAGAACAGTCAGTGCGTCCGCTCGACTCCACTCAGACATGTTGGTCCGTATCCTGAGGGCGCCGATGTCGTTTTTTGATACAACCCCGAGTGGAAGAATTGTGAATAGATTCTCCCAGGACATGGACACCATAGACACCCAACTACCCAACTTAGTGGAGTTCTCCATTAATACCACCTTCTCTGTACTCAGTACCATCATTGTCATATCCTACACGACGCCAATCTTTCTGGTGGTTGTCCTTCCTCTGGTAGTTCTCTTCATGTTTGTACAGGTACGAAGATTCTAATCTGACAATCAATGCTCGCTGAACTAAACTATTCATTGTAACAAAGGGTCCTAAATGAGCAAATTCGATACAGTCTATACCTAATTATGAGAAACGAAATACTCCCAGCTGAAATTGAGTTAAGTTTTCTTCTTAGTTTTGACAGCGTCGCAGTTCATTTAACAAAGGGCTGACATATTTTTTGATTTTTGATTATGGTTACTGTGTTTAGCCTGAAACAAAAGCTCAAATGAACAAAACCTCTCTGTGTTTCCATATTATGTTAATTTGCAGTGTACAGACAAAACATTTATTATTTCCAGCAGTTAAGTACGGTAATATCAGCTATCAGTTTTTAATATTCAGACATTGGCCACCCTGTGACGAGAGGATTTAGGAAGTGATAGTACGTTTCTGTGATATGACTGAACGTTGGTATCCAAAAACACGGCGCACATTTGTGTAATGCGCCTCAGATGTTATTTTTAAAAAGGCATCTTCGAGATCTCAGTTCGTACCGTCAATTACCGTCATGAATTATATTGGTCTTCAGCACACCTTTCTAAAACAATGACATGTCTATAGAACCCTAAAGGTTCCTAGCCCAAATGACCGAATACAGCGGCCAAATATCACTGTCAGTCTGACATCAAATTCTGCCTTGAACAAATGCTGTTTTCCCCACAGCGTTATTACGTCACAACATCCCGACAACTGAGAAGACTGGAGTCCAAGACACGTTCCCCCATCTACAGCCATTTTGGAGAGGCCCTGTCAGGAGCTAGTGTCATCAGGTCCTTCCATGCCCAGGAGAGGTTTACCCGAGAGTCCGAGGAGAAAGTGGACTGCAGCCAGCGCTTTTCATTTTATTACTTTGCCGCTATGAGGTAACTTTCAGACATTAAACCCATTCTATATAGATGTCTTAATTTGCATTTAAAATATACTGATGGAAACAAATGAAGGAACGAAGGTTCATATAAGGTATTATGTTTTACATCTGGAACGTTTCGCATATTTCAATCAGCCATGAAACACATGAACTCTCAGTATCTGGTGTGTCCATCATGTCTGTGGGTGATCCCTTGCACGGATCCCTTGACGTGAACACTTGAGATGTTTGTTTGTCAGCAATATTTCCAACGAAGCATTCTTTTATTTCTTTCCATCAGTATACTGGAAGACCTTCGAGCAGTGTTCTTTCAAGGGGTCGCTGTGACCTTGCACTTGCACCCGTGTGTTGCAAGAACAAATGTGTGCATATACGACAGCAAAGGATACACATATGACGTCATATAGCTTATAATTTAGCATATCGTTTTATTTTCTGTTCAGATGGCAAGCTGTGCGTCTCGAAACGATTGGCAACCTGATCATCTTGGCAGCGTCGTTATTTGCTGTTGCTTACAGAGACACACTCACTGGGGGTCTTGTTGGACTGTCCATATCCTATGCTCTAGAGGTATGGTACGCATGTTTCCAATGCGTTTCAGGGCCGTAGCAAGCACTAAAAAAACTGGGGGGCACAAAGTGACGGGCCTCCATACATTGCAATTTAGACTACTACCCCAGGGTCGGATCCAGAAT
>JAUELE010049925.1:0-25562 GCA_031471655.1 Diodora aspera
GTTTATGGCAGAAGGCAAACAAAACTCAGACTCTTCTCTCGGAGGACATACTGCAAAAATGAGTTTTGATCGAAATATTGAACAGCGAAATACATCGTTAACTCAAATTATCTCCGACTGCGCCAAAGGGAGGAATACAGATTGTGCGGAACCAAACGAGCGATTTTTGCACAACCTGTTGTTGCTTATATATTTTTATTTTCTGTCGACTATTCTCATGATCACTTCAGTATTACATTTATTGACGAGAGCCGCATACGGACACATCGTGTGAAATCAGAACCAGGAGCAGTCCCAGTTGGTATCAAGGTTACCCTCTAAATATGTCACGAACCACAGAATACAAGGACGATTAATCAGGGGAACTCCGAGAATATGAATAACGCACTAAACTTTATATGCCAAGGCATTGAAGTGAACCGAAAGGACACACTTTATGAAATCAGAAACAGAAGCAGTCTCATTTGATATCGGGTGACTCTCTCGACGTGCCATGGGCGACAAACTCCTTGGGGGCTGGTCTGGGGAACTCGGGGGGATATGAATAACGTCCTAAATATGCCAAAGTATTAAAGTCAACAAATTGTCTCCACTACGTCCTGGTGTCAGCTGTTGTTATCGCAGAACTGTCTAGACCTTTAATGACACTGACTTTAGGAAGCACACGGTGGACTGGAGGGGAAAACGACCGGTATTCATGGACCTCCATACAACATTCTTATAGTTTATTCCTCAACAGTCGATTCAGAGTTAGGCCATTAACTGACAAGTGCTGCTAATATGCAGACTATATTTTTTGCATAAGTACGTTCCTGGCGGTTATTTCATGTCTGCTTTGAACGCCTCTGTAATCTGTTTAATTCCAACTCATTTTGTCTTTTACGGTATACTGGTTCAGCTATCTGCCCAAATGAATGGCAGTTAACAGATTGTAAACTGATTCAGTAATTTCCACGTGCCTGTTATTTTAATACAAATATTTATCCTTTTAATCTCAAACAATGCTTCAGAATATGGATATCGGGACATGGGGACAACGTTACCTGCAACACTCTCATGCATGCAGTCCACACTGAACGTCTTAATGATCGAGTAGTTAGTAAAGTACAGAAACACACAAAAGTATGCCTCCGTAAATTTATGCTTCAAAAATAACTTTCCATGAACAGCTTCTGAGGAAAAGTAATCATAGAGCAAAAGTTGATAATTTCCTGCCGTTATTCGTGTATCCATATACCTGTTCTCCAAAAACGAATAGCTTCATCAGGGTTGCTGCAGACGTCTGTCCAAATAGATTTATCAATTTGCATCAATACGTATTTAATTAAACATGGCACGTGCAGGTATTTTCATTAATCATACTATCATACCTGGTATTGCAAGCGCCCAAACCTTCAATAATATCGGCAAAGAAGACAAAGCAGCTTATTGCAGCTGATTGCAGACGCTGATGAGAACAGTTTGCCAATTAAGCCTTAAGCGTTCTGTCAATTTGCTTTACCGGTCTTTGTAATGATATGGCTTTATGTATTGACCAATAGTCTTGAACGCAGACTCTGTAATCTTGCATTGGCTTCACAATACCGTCTTGTTCTGCGAAAGTCAACGTTCTATCAGGACATGATATTTTAGTGAAGCAGTCTATGAGAAAAACTTTCATTAGTATAATTTACGTTGTCTAGGGTTTCTATAATTGTCAACAGACACATACATGTAGGTTGTCCTGAAAGTTCAATTCTCACCAGATTTTATCGCCTGAAAATGTTCTCTTCCGAATAACAAGTTAACAGATACACTGTCCATGTCTGAATAGTTAAAGCCATGCGTTTTTATTTTCTCCGGAGTGTTAGTACGAGACCAACACCACCGCTCCCCTTTCAGAAACCTGGTCTGGATGCCTCTGAAAGTGTGCCCATTATTTCAAATATTCCGTTCGTAATACTGTTTTGACAAGAATACTTCTGAAGTGACAAGTTCATTAAGAGCATTGGCGTATGGGGACCCTCCGAGGTAGGGGTGGGCGCAGTAACCGTCATGCCCGAAAAATGACCACCTGTTAAAACCGAAATAAATAACGTTGACCCTCTGCTGTGCACGAATCTTGGTGCGTTTTTGCCCTAGCTTATGTTCAAACACTCCATTTAAAAAGTCGGGATATTGGCGATCAGCTAAATATATGTTCTGATCTAACAGTATTGGCAAATGAAAATAAAATGTTCATATATACTGAAGATGCGCAATCAGATCTAAAGCTCTCTAATGGTTGGTGTGATTGAGCAAGACGCATTTGGGTCTCCAAAGAGATCCGGCGCTGGGCGAAGAGCATATAAAAAAGGGAATTACTTAAATTATCGCTCACTGAAACGGTCCAGTGATAACGAAACCTGTTTTTTTTGTGATAGTCGGTTTGTTTGTTTGGCATTTTGGGAGTTGTTTTTGTGTTGCTTCATTTTATTTTTATGTATTTCTTATAGGGGGTGCATAAAAATGCACTATTTTAGAATATCTCTAGTTAAGAGGGTCCAGTCACAACGTAACCTGGCTTCTTTTAGTTATAATGTAACCTAGGACTGCATTACTATGCAATGCACAAAGAAGAAAAAGAAGAATGATTACATTTGTGGTCACCCTGCATAAAATACACCGTGATAAATGAAGCTCTATTCCACCAGGGGCCAACGAACATGTTTACGGAAGGTTGCTTTTCTTGAACAGAACGTCTTCTTCATCTAAACACAAGCAATGATTGGTTTTTGATCTCTAAATGGAACATTAACAGTTGTTCCCTGAAGGGGAAATCTCAAGTTAAACACTTGCTGATTATTTGACGTTTCTAAGAAATGTCAAGTGGAAATCAAAAGTCAAGTTTTATCCAAAGCATTAAAACACTCTAAAATAATACACGTTTGAGAGTATAAATCAATGTCAATATTTCATATGCAATCAAGTAAGCAAATAAATTATCATTCTTATTGATATAATTAGATTAGTTTAGGATTCAACTTGTTCTGACGCGTGAGCAGCTCAATGGACTACGCACATTAATACAAATGTTCCGGAAAATGAATGCTTTGGTTCAGCAAAGAAATGGTTCCTCAGCTGCAGATATGCGGGGACCTGCTGCATATTGAAACATGATTAAAAGGAAGATGTTATTTTGTCACGAATAAGATCATATTTATATGGACGAGATCCTAAATCAGGTCGACGACCTACTTTCCTTAAGACTTTCCTATCTCCAATCTGTTTCTGAGAGGAAATAATAGTTAAGCAGTCTGAAGTTGTTTCTCAAAGCAAATAGTTGTATTCGTTAAGAGAGTTATGTGTTTTAGTGTATTCATTGATGACACAGAATTGTAATAACAACAACATTGGTTTGGCTTGTTCAATATAAACCCATTCAGCTGGTAGTTGGATATTTGGTTTACAAACCGAAAATTATAGTGTAGGTGTCAGAATTAAAAAACGCATTTGTAGATACTTTCTCAAAGAGCGTCAGAAAGCATTACAAACTCACAGTCAATGCTCTCTAATTAGATATTGGTGGTCATCAAGACATATGGTCTGATCTATTCGAATATTGGTGGTCATCAAGGCATATCTTCTGATCTATTTGGATATTGGTGGTCATCAAGGCATATCTTCTGATCTATTTGGATATTGGTGTCATCAAGGCATATCTTCTGATCTATTCGGATATTGGTGTCATCAAGAAATATCTTCTGTTCTATTCGGATATTGGTGGTCATCAAGGCATATGGTCTGATCTATTCGAATATTGGTGGTTATCAAGGCATATCTTCTGAACTATTCGAATATTGGTGTCATCAAGGCATATCTTCTGATCTATTCGGATATTGGTGGTCATCAAGGCATATCTTCTGTTCTATTCGGATATTGGTGGTCATCAAGGCACATCTTCTGATCTATTCGGATATTGGTGGTCATCAAGGCATATGGTCTGATCTATTTGGATATTGGTGTTCATCAAGACATATCTTCTGATCTTGTCTACATTGGCAAATGGAAATGGTGTGAGCATATCTCGTGAGTAGTAGGTCATCAGATGCAATGTCTTGTGATAGTGGCGAACTGGATTGTAACGAGTTGGAGAGAGAAGTTTAAAATGCATGTTGCTGCCAACATCATTACCATCGGGTAAAACCACCTCTGTTAGCCAAGCAAGCACGAATCTTCGAGTTATTCTTCTGACCCCTCCACCGATGTCACAACTTGACTCATTCTGTTTTACTGATCAGTGAGACACATACCGAGTTAATTAAAAGTGATGGGGGATTTTCGCCTTGACGTACACGTCCGCCAGTTAAAGACCAGGAACACCGCGTCAGTTAGCGAAACTTGTAATGCTGGTTGTCTTTGACTTCTTGAGTGCCAATTATAACGGTATTATTGTTGCTGCAACCTTAATCTTAATGATTTGGAAGTGAGAGAGAACGGATATCTCTTGGCTGCATAAATGTATGTGTACCGTGGTTTATGCATACTATTATCTGTTTCATGCATGTATGCATATAAACCCAGCTCTTCCTATAAAGACGCTCTGGGTTAACCATTCAGCACAATTAACACACCTAGGATAACAAGGTGATGGAGCACAGCGGATTTCATCCACTAGCTATTCCATTGACCCTTCCAGTGCCACAATTTACTTTAGTTCATGTACATTCTATACTCTCATATCAGGTGAGTTGGTTTCGTGCCGGGCATGTTGGTCACTCGCTTGAATAGTTAAGCAACGTCGAAACCTGACGGTAGTTGGATGGGTGTCCCCGGCTCGCGTTGCAAAAGCTCTCAGGCCTTCAAGGCCTCGCACTGAGACGTTGGCGTCAAAAAATGACGTCATAATGACGTCACAATATCAGTTGTATCGCCTCAGGCAAGTGGTTCACTCGTAACTGCCTCACTCGACCCAGATGAAACTGGGTACCTGGTACTCCATCAATAATGTTGTGAACCCTGAGCGTCCCAAAAAGGCTGCTTGAGTTACAACAGGGAAATAATGTGAAGCTCTCTGAGCAAGCTTTACAAGCATAGATTTAGTACTCTATAAGACGCCACACGCACATTATTATATCACGTTCAGTACTAAATGTCTTAAACGTCACGTATGCATTGGAGAGGCTCGGAGGGTGATCATTGTTGAAGTCCAGGTAATGAAAGATAGGTTTATCTTCAGGATGCGTCCAGCTAAGACACAAATAAAGAGAAGATAAAAGATAAGAGGAAATTGCTGACATACGTGCGTTATCGAGACAGGTTTTGCAACATATAAACAGAGGTTATCATTGGTATGTCCATCACTTCAAAAGCATGAGAGCTGAAGATGAGCCATCACAACATGATACAGAGTTACATTACCAGGTTAAAAAGCTTGATGATCGTAATTCCATTGGAAAGGTAAAATAGGACCACAGACAGGCAAAGACATTTTCTGTTCATGTAGAAACAGTTGACCTTTAATAACCTGTCATTAGTCTCTTAAATATATGTCATGCCTAAAGAGATGAAACAGAGCCCATCTCCGGGACAGACCAGTGGGACAACGACTGAAGTAGATTTCATACTGAGATCTCTTATGGGACAGGAGTATAGTTGATTTAATGGAGCCGTTCATACCATTCTACTGTTTTCATCTTTGTGGAGTGAGATAACTGGGGCAGTCAGAACGAGGGCATTTGGTATTGGGGAATCATTAACTCCCATTGTGATTGATTTGCAAATTAAATGCAGCTTGGTAGGAAGCTATAATATACTTTAAAATCTTATTTCTAAAATTGAGATAAAGTACTATTGACAGAATTGTTGAAGAGGGGAGATACGCATTTTATATGTATTTTCGAAATATGGACATTTGGATAGCATTGGATAGACATTTTAATAGCCAACATGAAACGTTTAACTTGCTTTAGTGAGATGAGAAATCAAGCTCACTGAATTATAGAACACAATCATAAGACAAGTTTCCACCGTAATTTTATTTGAAATTTTCAAATGTTTTGACCCAAGAATATCAACAGTTATATTGCTCTGTATCAACTTTTGCTCAACAACATAAAACTTCAAATCTAATCAAGATTTCTATTGAATTAGAAATTACATATAAACGTCCTTATATCTAGCTCAAACAGCAATAACAACAATACTGACAACACTGTGTATAGTGCACTGATAGCTACCAATTCAAAAGCCTTGAATTAGTAAGTGGAAGCAATAACTATGATCTAACCGAGACAATGACTTCGTTGAAAGTTTAACGCAATTTTACGAAAAGTTTTATCCATCGATAGAAATAACATGAAATACTACTTTGTGAACTTTTTGTTTGGGTAATTGCAGTCTTTCATGTGTCTGATCAGTGCTCAAAGTAAGTGCCTGCAGAGGCAAGCGATTGTCTTTGTAATAGCACTGGGTGTTCCGCAATTAGTGTCTCATGAGATTCGTCATAATTCTGAGATGAAAGAGAAATGAACATTTTACTTATTGGATACGTAACCTTTGTATAATGATGGGTTAATGCAACAAGGTGGTAAGTGCATTTTTGAGCTAAAGGACCCCGATGGAGTTATCGAGAGTGTTATGATGGAAATATATCATTCTATCGTGTAAACAGTTTTCTATTGTACAAGTAACAAGTAACCTATCGCACAAAACACACATTATTACAACTTGGTCTTTTTTAAAAGCGTGTCCAAAAATTCAGATCTATTTTGTCTAAATATAAAAAAATGCACTTAGCTAGCATTTGTTGCATTAACCGATCTAAGTATGTGCTTCCGGAGAGTGAGCGTACGTGGTGTCACTGAAAAAGAATAGGGACCCATTATCTCAATGTTTGTCGTACAAGGCAAGTATGACAGGGATCTTTTGCTTTGACTTTTAATTATATCGGTCCCTTTAAATAACTTTCTCTTACCTCGATTTGCGCATTGTACATCGCGTTGCCTTATGGCTGAAATAGTGCTCTTGCAACATAAAACTTAATTTCAACTCAGCTCTTCTTGTCCGTAACTTCCTCTGATGATCCAACACGATGATAAGAGGGTGAGGTGCCAGCGAGCCTCTGAATGCAAGCATTACACGTGCCAAAACCTTCGGAAGATCGTACGGGGATTTTATCAGGCTAGATGGTTCTGGATACAGTCCTTGATTACATCTGGATTCAGAAATATTAAATTTAAAAAGGCTTGATTTGTCAATAATATCCCCACATCCCCCTCCCCCTCCACCCACCACCACCTCGCCCTGGGATCTATACTGTAGATGGATTAAGCTTGAATTATCGTCGTTCCGTTGTAGAATGCTGATTCAATTTGATGTAATTATTAGAACGTGTATACATGTATCACAACTCAAATGGAACATAGGCACAACAATTCTCCCTTAACGCGTTAAATGCTGGTGGAAACGTTTGGATGACATAATATTATTGATCAAAGTACGATGAGCAATACGAAACAAGCCGATTTTAGACATCTTTATTTTAGTTGACGCTTGCAAGAATGGTCAGTAATTAAGTAACATAATCCGACAGAAGAAATATTGTGCAAATATTTACCCATTCTAACATAAGCTGCAGTGACGATTCAGATCTACTCTAAGCCGGCACAAGACTTCTCGTGTTAACTAATAGGCCTTGCATCATAAGCGTCTTGCCAGAGAGAATATTTAACTAATGGATCACTTATTTGCCTTTCATCTTCTCTGTAGTCGTGTTTTCATATTCCACGCGGAAGCACCACAAACTATTGACCACATCAAGAACGTCTCAAGATGATGATATTTATCTTGACTTTGTTGAAACAAAGTGCGAACTTGCCTACTTAACCATTTATTGATCACATAACGTAGATTGTAGTTGAATGCCAGTCATTCTCACAGTTGGAAGCTTAGAGCCATCAAGGCGTCTGGAGAAACAGGTTCACTACATATTTGTTCCCGAATGTATATGTCTGTCTGTCATTGCTCGCCAGGAGTCATCTGATTTTCAACGGTTAGTTTCCTTTAGACGGAAATGATGCAAAGAAAAGCCCACTCTTCTGGTTCCGTCACTGAAACTGTTTAAAACTTCAAGGATTATCATATTATTGTATGTTTGATACGATACACATATTTTGATCGAAAGTGGATTTCCTTCAGAACGAAACATGAATTTACTTACCTTCTGGGTACATGTTGACACTGAACAGTATTGAGTTAAATAACTTGCTGTAAATATTATAATATATAAGTTTCGTGTAAAAATCGAAGTCTGTGTCTGGTATTGCCCATATACCTGTCGGTAATTTTAAGTTATGCTGTGTTACTTTCATATTGACAGGTAGGCCACATAGTACTTCTAAGATCATGCCTGCCTGAGCACAATCAGGTCTTCATGATGTTCTATGGGTGTTATAAGCTGTACAATAATCCAAACCATGAAAGCCCCTGGGTCTTCTAAGACGTGTACTCGGATACCCCACCAGGGAGTTAACACCAGAATGCCCCACCAGTCACGAACGTCACTACCGATCGGCCTGCGTGTATTTCCTCCTCCCATGGACTTCTGGTTTTATTGACATGGTTTTATGGTTGCCATCATGTCAAAACGTGTTGAGCCTAACACGGATCGAGTTGAACGTTTTCTGCAAGATATCTTTACTTTTCAACATGGTCTCCTTGTGGTGCAATACACTTATTCCAACGATCCTGCCAGTCACTTACGCCTTGATTCTACAAGATCACATCCTGGTAACCTGGCCAACCATCCACAGCATCGGTAAACTCTTTGTCATCATCGAATCTACGGCCACGCAAAAGCATTTTCAATTTTGGAAACAGATGGTGGTCACTTGGGGTCAAGTCTGGAGACTCATGTCTGGAGAACAGAGTGCAAGACTAAATGGAATCTTTGGCTATCGCTTGTTTTTCTCTAAGTCGTTTTCTTACCAGTCCTGTCCAGCAAGTTGTTTATGCCTGCGTTATGACTGCACAGATGGTCCTAAAACCTAAACTATCGATGGGGCGGAGACCTTTCGCAATGGTTAGAATGTCATCGCCGGTAATCTTACAGACTTGGTGAGTTCGAATCCCAGCCCTGCACTTCTTTTAACTCTGAGTCCAGTATAATGTAGGCACTAAGTATATCTGCGGTGATATGACTGAAAGATTTCCGAAAGCCACAATTAAAACAAACTCGCTCACTTACTAACACTGATAAGTCAGCTGTTGAAAGCGAAATTATGGTTTTCTATTCAGCTATGCGTCGTGCGAATTATTGATGTCCATATGACACGTAAATGTTCGTTCTGGATGTAATGTCCAACGGTTTTGATTTACGAAGACCACTTTTGTAATCTTCAACGTTTACTGCATTAAATATCAAGAATGAATTCACTTTCAGCCGCGCAATACATCGCTTTATTTTGAAATTCAAATACACTCAATACTTTTTGAAACTACGTTACTGATGCAGCACTTCGGATAAAGGGAGACGTGGCGTCGCCAAGAGATACAATCTGATGTTTTGGAATGAAAGGTATCTCCAGAACTGTTTATTGGACGTATGGATAGCCAGACGATGGGGTATCAGCTCCGTCTGCCGCTCTCAACAAACTTAGTGCTTGATATCCCTGACAGAATCTCATTCGATGTTTACCGGAAAGTAATACAGGCCGAGAGAAGTGAAAACAAATGAGGTCACACTGAAATTATCTTCCGACTGTAACGCAGAGAAAAACGATTTAAATGTAAACACAACACAGCGTCTGCTTGATTATTTAAAAGTCCGCACTACATGTAAGTGAGAAACAGCCCGGTTGTTGTACGCAATCCATCTTTAATGTTACATGTGTATACTTTGCTTTGAGCTGAGCTAGGCGTGGACATGTCGTATGCGGAACGGATTTGGCCTTTTGATTCAAGAATAAAATGTCACGCGGTGTAGCAGATGGCCGCTTCTGTTATGAAACATGTCTTAACAGATATGTGCTTCATACCAAGCACAATGTTACATAAAGCATCCACATTTGTGACATTTTATCTGTTAAATTCTATGCAAAGCTTTCGTAGAAGAATATCGTGACCTAAAAGAACTGAACAGAACATAATAACTACATGTTGATCGTAAGGGCGGTTAATTGGAATTTGTTTTCCGTTTAACATTTTACAAACGTTGGTAAAATGAAATCAGTTTTGCATTTCTCTATGAATAATTTTTGCAGGATGGTTATCTTGCAAATAACAATTGCATGTACATTAATTGGTTTTAATAGAAAGGGCAAATTAACACAGAGACCGGGTTGAACTAGTACTAGAACTTTTATGACTGGATGTCAATTACCAGATTTGGCGCAAAATGTGAACACATAAAATGCCGCGGGCGCTTGGTGCAGGTGCTTAGCCGTAGGCCCATCAATCTGCCAGCCTTAGCGGTTTGGCTTCGAGTCCCACCCGGGCACCTTGCTTTCAGCCCGGAGAGACAGAAGCCCCGACACCGACGTGATGTTGGTGAGACCTTGATGATGTGGCTGAAAGATTTTCGGAAACCACGTAAAACCCCAAATCGCCGACTCACATAAAACAGCACTAACAAAGGAGCAGGTGTACCAGTAACTATCGTTATGACAGGTGCGTACTCCAGATTGCTGAAATCAACTATAATATTCTCAGACCGATTTAAGGAGGAGTGTGAAGCTTCCAGCTTCTACGGACATTGCGTAGGCGAACGAAGACCTCAAGGTTTGGCTCCATTACGTTTGCATATATTCTGAGCTGGACAGTAACCATATGATAGGTTCCACAGGTTAAATATCCTTTGAACTTAACTTTAAGGTGATTACCAGCATTATGATTGATTGATTTATCTAGTTCATATCTCGATGAACAGAAAACAATAAGCCACGCCCTCTTCGGTGCAACTGAACGCTGTAGGAGACGTTTGCCAAATGTAACTCGTTTTACTGTGGTGAAACAAATTAACAGCTGATAGCTCGCATTATTGAAACGGCGAATTAGCTGGTTGTGAACAGTTTTGTAGGTTATTTAGATTTTAGAGGGCTCAGATAAACATAAAATCATTTGTGGTAGCGAACCTAATGACACTCAAAAACCAGAACAGAGATCGTACACCTGTTTTCGCGCCCTACTTACCTTCTTCAGCAATAGTACTTAGATTTATTGACACGAATGCAGTACAAAACAAAATTTATTTGGAAAATAAATCTATTTAGGGGTGTGACGGTACTTATTTCACTGCCTAAGGGAAACAACTCTTGTGAAGAACCGTAATTCACAAAACCTTAATTACGATTGGCTAATGAGGTCACGTGATGTTCAGAGACAATGGGCTTTGTCATGTATACGCCATATTGCAAGAGAGAAAGTTATCAGAAAGTTTGATGGGATTGGGTTTTTTCACCACGACCCACCACTCCATCCCATCCATCTTATGAACTAACCTTCCTCATGGTTTTATGATATTCAATTCTTTCTGGTTTAGGATGTTCAATTCTTAGATTAGCTGATGTGGTGTCACGGTTCGTCGTTGATCTATGGTGGCATATTTTACCCCATCTTCCCCATTTAATTATAATGGTTGTATTTTATGATGTTTGTTATTTTATGTAAGCTATCCAAACATTATAATTTAGAATGTGTGGTATTTTTGATTGTGGCGGATAGCTCGCAAATTCATATTTAGTCTTCTGTCATGTTTCGTTTCTTATTTGCTGTCATTTAGTTAATAAATGGCCTGTTTTTAATTGCATACCTCGTTTTGTGCTTATTGCATAGTGAATGAACAAATATTCATCCATCAGCTAAGAAAACATCAGCTAACCACAACACTTTCAACAGCTAGCACGCAATCTCCGTTCCACGAGAGGGAAACCATGCAATTCGACTTCCTGTTGGAGAGGATACATTGCCTTCTTCAGTAGCAATAAGAACAACAAATTACGCATTTTCATAATCCGTTGCAGTAATCATGTACGCACATTCATAATTCTTTCCAGTTGAATATAGGTATTCGAATGGCTGGCGCCCGTAGTCGTATCGACAACAAAATCACATCCAAAGAAAGTCCAATCATCGGAACGTTTTGTGGCTCCATTCAGTGACGTGGCATTCGATACGATTGTTTCAAACACTAACTTTTCTTCATACTTCAGTACAGTGGGATGTATATACACAACTCCATAAACACTGGCGCAACTATAGACTACGTCCCATACGGTGAAGGGGCGGGCAAACGTGAATTCACAGACAGTTTGATTGACGTTTCGTTAGCGAACGCTACAATTTTGTTACGCGTTTGGTTGGAGATAATTTGTGTTAACTGTTAATAAACATTTTGCACTTTTAGCAAATGTTGTGAGATGTATTTGTATGAACTGACACAAAGATGTTGTGCATTTATTATACAGAAATCCCAAGGTGTAAACTCTATGAATCCACTTAGTTTATGCAAACGTTTGTACACATCGGTTTTTCTTTTCATACTTTCATGAACCATAAACATCTTGATGTCAATCCTTAAATGTAGTACTGAAAGTGCAAGTGGCAATTATTCCCGGAGACACACAACAAGTAACTTCGTGCCAGGCGTTATAACAGCTAATAATAATGGCGAACTTGTATACAGTGAATTTTGATAAACGGACAAAGCCTAAATCCGGACAAGTAGAACAATATATATTCCAGTTGGCATACTAACAAGTTAATAACCAATACAGATTTGACAGGATATTAGCAATGACTGATTTGTCCACCTGCAATCTAGCCACCGAGGCAGAGTCAGGGCGCTGCATGTCGTTATCCCGACTACTGGAACAATGAACAAACCACAGCATTTCTCAACTCTGAGAAAGACCTAGACCAAGCTGTCAATAAGGCAACTATCACTTCACAATAACTTTCCATCGGTTGCTCATTTTCAGATGACTGCGACTAAAGCTATTAGTAAAGTAACTGGCTCAAGGTGGACAAGACCGATAATGTCATTGCCATTTATAACAGAGACTTCTGATATTGCAATCAAAGCTAGCTATCCCGGAGTGAACCCCATTAATCAATCACCTGTCTCTTAAACAAGTAGTTTGTCTTATTCAGTTTCAAAGAATAATTATAGATATGCCTCTCGGACAATTTCAAAAGGAACCGTTTGCTTTTAGCTGCGCGTTGTGTTTAGTTGTCTTCGCATCCCTCGAATGCATTCATCGAGGGAGTAGCAGGTGGTGCCGCTGGAATGAAAAGGGCCACAGTAACCCAATGTGAGTCGTATAAGGTGACTGACAAGTTTCACTTTTCTTTCTACAGAGTTCTGTCTTAACTGTTTCCTCCCATGGAGTGCATGCTTCACATCACGTTATGGACCAACACTTGCCCTGGCAAAGTAAAACATCAACACAACTTGACTGCAGTCTGCCAATTTCGTTTCTGTATGACTGAAAGGTTGTCATTGGTGTCAAACGTAACCTAATCTCTGCCTAATCTGTGTCTTGCGAACAGACGCCCGTCTTCCAAGGAATGCACCACCTGTCTACAAATAACCAGGAATCGATCTTGATGCATATAACACAGAAGAACTGGTTCTTAAGCACGGGTCATTGCTGTTATTTACGGATCACGTGGCTTCGGAAGTTTGGAAGCCTTTATCAGGAACATACTGAATGCACTACAGGAGGGAGACAGAAGTAGTAAAAGTGACTACTTAAACTATTAAAGGATGAACCGATCTCATGCAACATCCCGATCGTTGTCAGTAATTGGAAAACATAGGAAATGAATTATGACACAAATTATTAAGGGGATACATCTCTAGGCTATATACAAGAGCTGCAATTCGATAGGGAGCCTCGGATTTCTGCTTGAAGGATAGAATCATCTGCCATTTTCTCAATTGCAAACAATCGACTCTTTTAACAATCATACTTTCATGCAAAAGGGGATACAGAATGATTCCAACTCTTTCCGCGGTTATAACATTTAACTGGCTATGCCATGACTATAAACATAATGGATTTAAATGAGGGAATTCAAGACAATAACTCCATCTCAATTCGATCATATAAAGATTTTGTACCGCGTCATTTGCACGACAGTATAACCGCATGGTGCCTTTAATGATGTAATGTTCTATATGATAACATTGGACGAACTGTACATTTATGCATGTACATGTACCTTGGTGTAAATAAAACACTTTAAGGGGATACATCTCTTAGGTGTATGCATAAGCCGCAATTGGATAGAGAGCCTCATATTTCTGCTTGAAGGACAGAATCATTCAGCAAAATCGGTTGTATCTTTCATTTATGTTATTAGATTGTCCTTCTTAAGTTCCACCAACATTTCAGGTTTCTCTTTTCCAGAACAGAATTGGTCACCTTGCGATTGCGTACGATGTTCGTCCATTATACTGCTGTATGAACCGTGTTGAGAAGAATGAGAAACTCTTGAAGGTTAAAAACACAATTACAAAAAGCAGCAGTTACTCTATAGCAGAATGTTATGGAGGCACACTATAGCCAAGTCAGAGAGCAATACACTTAAACTAACACAACGCTTCAGGCTATATTGTATTTTAACATAACGCACGTCAGCTCTTGTTATGTGGTTCGTCTTAAGATATTGACATTTGATACTACTAATTGCTTATGTCTAAAAGCACCTCTGTCTTGAAGAATTCGACACTGTAAACACATTTCTTACTCTGGTGCCAAATATGGATGACAAAATGACGAGGCACATTATAAATCAAACAGACAGAAGCTGGCAATTCACGAATCTACCCTTTCATGACTACACGCTTTAAGACATGCCAATACATTTTAGGTTTCAAGTGAATACATATTAACATCTGACCAATTTACGATGATGGATGGAGACACAGCAAGCCACAAAATATAGAACGCCGATCTCTACGATGTACAAGTATTTCTGTAAACAAAAGAATAGGGTCCCTGTAACCAAAATGTTGTTGTATGGCTACATGTACATGTAAAGATTGTTGTTTTTGATTGTTTAAACTAACCAAACCAGGCTCCTTGGAGCAGAATTATGTCATAAAAGGAATAGGGTCTCTGTAACCAAAAGGTTGTCGTATGGCTAGTTAAATCAAGATATGTTGTTTTCGGCTGTTTTAACTAGATGTCGGACTGAATTCTATCCATTTTGAAGATCGTATTACTTATGAAAAGGTGTTGTCCTATTCTCTATCTGTCTTTGTTTGAGGTTTAAACAAATGTGCATATAAACATATATGCACAGAGAGAGAGATGTACCTTAGGCAGACCACGCGGAGAGCAGCATCATATTGTAAGGTAGTTTGAGAGTAAGGCTTTGGCTCATGATCTTGATAAAAGTCTACTTCAGCTTGTACCAACCGAACCTTCCAAGCACCGACCACAGCGGTTCTATGTGGCTGGATATCAGTAATTAAATCAATACGCCAGCATCCCGCTTAACGCTCTCTAATATGTTTACTTCAATTTAAAGATTAGTTGTCTGACACAGATACAATCCAAGAGAATCCCTCTGGTAATGGTTTGAACTCAAATTTCGATTATGCTCATGTAATATCGAAATTACGTCCAACTAATGATATTACCATAACTTTATGTGACCTCATCTTTTATAAGGCATAGTTTGCATGAGTTCCAGTTTTAGTGAATCACGAAATCATGTCATGGTTGAGCTGAGGCTACACGAAATCCTTTTGTTCCCAACAGCAAGGGATGTCAGATGATCAACATTAATTTTTACAAACCAATATATCGCATACTTTTTAGACATTTTATAAGGCTTCAGTAGTGATGAACAACCGTGCATTGCGTGACTATTGTTAGATTTGGACTTGTGTCATGACTCTCAGGCTGTAAAGTTCCTGTATACATGTATGGGTAAAATCAAAGGGATTAGACAGAGCTCGGCGCCACATCGAGAAATTATAAATTAGCCCAGAAAGCAAAACACAGCTGTCATAATTATTGCTAAATAAATTAAATTAATTTAGCTAATTGAGTAAGTAATTAACTTGTAGGTCCTATCTATAGTACATTAAATTATTCGTTGTGTGTGCGTGGTCTAATAACGATTGCGGACGTTCTTCCATTCTTAAGACCAATCAACTTTGACGACGTATCATTCGACAAAAAATAACAAGCAAAGAAAACAATAATATTTTTAATACGAATATTGAATGCGCGCCTATTTCACAAACGATGATAAATAGTAAGTGTTAACATTATGACACGAAGTGTACTTCCTAGACGTGGATCTAACTTGTGGCCACCAGTTCGATGTGCCGACGAGTTCGGTTTACCCAATCAAAGGCAAGCTATTGTTACTGAAACTATATTAGCTTCCCTAGCTCTGCCTTTGGCAGACCCAAGCAGAGATGACTGTGATAGATGTTCAGTTTTCTATGCCTTAATTCAGGATCTTGACAACAGTCTAGGAGAATCGTCACATCTCATCAAATTGTCAGTGTTCCCATCATCATCAGCATCCAGAAGGTCATCAAATACAAAGTCGTGTTCCCCGGCTACTACATGCATATCTATGTGACCATACAGTTGTTGCGATGCAAATCCTTAACGTGCGACCTCGGATTAATCCTACACTGATTACACGTACGAAACCTGATACTTTAAACTACATTGCAAACGTTTACATTATATCCTCTCGTTTGTGTGTGAATGTCACCCAATAACTCAGTCAGAATTATGTGTATCTGTCCGTTAAACTTTTGTAAAGTTGCATCGTTTTGGCGGGGAAGTATAGGAACAGTCTAACGCCATGGTTCTTAAATTGTTTAGCATTTCAACCATGTGACATTATCCAATTTGTTATGTAGCAAATGACGCCTCACCTTACTACATGTATGTTCACGATGGAGTCTAAGCGAAGGTGTCGTTCGTTATTGGTTTGAATCGTACTTTTTCCAAGAACCCAACCTAGTCCCACTGCTTTGACTTCGCTTGCTCCCAAGTAAAGTCCATGCGAGACCCCACAACCCACAACAACATTCCACTCTTCCCGTGACCAGCTCTTATCAACCGATCTTTTCCTCATCTTTAGGATTAAATTTGGAAACGAACCTCACGTTCGAACGAATGAACAATCTTAGATACCTGGAAAATGCTCTGCAACATGAGTGGAATGCAATGCCCCAGAACAATACTAGCAAACGTATTACATGTAGATCCGTGAGAAGACGTTGCATACCTGTATGTTGTGTTGCTGCACAGGGAGGTCATTCACGCTATTTACTTTGACCCTTAACATCTTCTGTACACTGATGAAGTAAAGCTCATCAATATTAGTATTTTCTGTTATCTTTCTCAATCACCAATCTACCAATTAACAGTTCTTTCGAAATGGCAAATATTTATCGGTGGTACGTTCAGTGCTGCTAATAATTTTGGAATGAGTAGCAACACATCTACGGTACTCCCATTGTTGATGCCATTTACATTTCCATGCTAACGGATCATTCTTCACATCAATCAGATCCCTGCATGCTGCAGTTCCAGCAATGTGATATCACCCAGAGTAGGCGATACAGAAATAATTGGACCGCTGCACATATCCCTCAACCATGTCATCAATATCCACTAACGTAATGATATTCTACAAACAATGATGATAAATCTGTATAACATAATAGCATAAAAACAAAAATAGAGGGAAACACGAGTAACAAATTGCAAATTTCATTTCATATGAAACAACGTTAATTTTGTTGAATACCTTAGTTTAAATCTGACCCCCCAAAAAACATTTAAATACCTTTCCAAACTTATACACAGTAACAGATTGTTCAGCAAATACAATGATATAATTATATAACAAATTACAAATTTCATTTCTAATGAAACAACATTTAATACTCTTGAAATGCCCGAGTTTAAATCTGTCGAAAACATTTACAAGTTTTTGATTACTTTTTAAACTTATGCACAGTAACAGCTTATTGAGCAAATACAACGATATGATTACTGTTACTTCATATTTGAAGGATACCTATTGCAGCGTGTCAAGAGATATTTTGGCAATGTCTTTATGGCAAATGGCTAATTGTTGCGTGACCTTGGAGAAGCCGGTTCGAACCTTGTACTGGACACAATATCAACCCTGCTGCATGTACCGATACAGCATGAGTTTCAGATTTTGAGGAACACTTCACATTAAGCAAATTTTCCTAAACTTCAATGAACTTCAGCATTAAAGTTTCACTTGACCTTTAAAATAATTGGTACAGTTTCAGTAGCAATTATATTGCATGAGAACATTCTTTCTACATATATGCTCATATGGCTCTTTCAAATATTCCTGCAAACAGCAAAATCAAAAATATGGGTTAATGCTTTTATCACGTCTGACGCTTAACCTCTGTTGAGTGGTTTAGTGTTGACGCTTTGTGGTGAATAAGTTATACAAAGTGTTCCCGGCATGCAACTGGTCTTCCCCTTTGAATTGTGATTCACTCTCATGGGTATATTACAGAAACGCATAAAACACATTAGGTAGCTTGACAAGCAGCTTCATTGTCGATGGACGCCTGTCACAGGACACGCATTCTCTAGATCTGTTAACAAGTTAAATATTAACTTTCAGAATATATATTATCATTTCAAAACAGTTTTTCAAACAAAGTATGACAAAATGACTATTGGCCTCAAAACTATTTAATACACAAAAACAAATGTGTTTCGTTATTGGGGAAACATGGGCAGGACTTTGACTTTATTTGACTAATTACATGTATTTCTGGAGTGTAATAAATGAAATACATAACAGGTTCAGAGAAGATACGACGAATTTGTTATTGCATAAACATGCATCATCTGCGAGAAAAATTACACGATTTTATATTTGATGCAGGTAATACGTGGCTGGCGTAATAATTAGATCCTAGATGAGTTGGATATATCTTACTGTGATCCATAAAATTACTAGTCTAAGAATTTTCTGACATTGAATTACAGGAGTAAAAATAAGTATTAATCTTCAAGGAGCTACGAACAGTTCATGTTACCAGTAATCGTTAAAATAACATAAGCTGAGATCTTTTTGTGTAATTTAATATGTGAGACATTTGAATGTCTATTAGAAATATCAAGTTTAATGGTTCCACATTTGACATATGAAATTAAAAAAAAAAATTTAAATTCAAGTAAGTTTCCCTTACGTATTCAGCGTTTAATTAAAAACAATTGAAGATTATCTTCTACTTTTAAATAAACTTTACACTTAAATGGCTAAGGATGCAATATATCACATGAAATTGAAGAAACAAAATTACTTAAACGTGCATTTCAAATATTTAAGGTTCCAGCGAAATAATAACTCCAGTATTACAAATGCTTATTCTATAAGTATCTAAAAGCAGCACTGAGTTATAAATGTATCATGTCATGCAAACACTTGTCCATTTTCACACCACATAACTTGTTTGAATAAGTAAGGAGGCCCTCCAGCAGAACTACAGACACGTCTCCCTCACTGCTACCAAACCGGTGAATGAAGGTAGCATTATAAATAGCCTACTACAGTGAACCTGAATGACAGATCCCCCAATTAGATCTACCAGTAACCTGGAAATCTTTTCATCCGCCTCAGCTCGACAGTGTACTTCACTTACGCGACTGATGCCAAGGTCTTGAATGTTGGATTAGGATCTCTTTTAAGATGTATGCTCATCATTTGTATTTAGGAGGCACTGAACAAGTAACTAGTGGTGATATCATTGCAGTGGTATATACCAGTTTGTGGTGCATGGATGAAAGAGCGGCATTTCTTTGCTTAATTAAGCTTATTATAACGGTTTCGCTGTACTTAGGCGGACATTAAACTGAATACGCTGTATACACTATCTTTGCATGAGTCGTGATTCTATCCATCACTACAATGTGGTGTTTTCACTTTTAAGACAGACTTTTCAACAAATCACTTACCCTGGAACTTACTTCTGAACGCAGTAAAAATAATATGTTCGGCCAGTCAGCCAGTGAAGAATATGCGTTAGAGATACACTGGCTGCCGTTTCTGAATTTGTGGCCCCGTAACCCAATGTGTGTCGTTCAAGGCGACAACAATGGGCGTCTTTGCCTTTAACTTTCATTTCTATCGATCCCTTTTATGAACTGTCATTTCACTCGATGTGCACCTTGCACATCACGTTGCGTTATGGCTGAAATATTGCCCTTGCAACGTAAAAAATCATTTCAACTCGCATCTGAATTTGTGAGGTGTGTTGGTCTCGTGAAATGCACGTACGTGGAGTGAAGCAACGTCGTGCCCTGGTAGTGCCGGGATGGGTGACCAGCTCGATTCCCCGAACCTGTCAGACCTTCAAAGGCTCGCTCTGCTTCACACTGAAACGTTGACCTAACAATTACGTCACACTGTCAGTGGTGTCGATTAACTTTGATCGTAATTGCTCCAGCCGACTCAGCTGAAACTATTCATGCATCCAATTCTGACGAAATGTCTTGCCCTCAAGAGGCATGCAAAAAGCGCTGCACTTTGCATCCTTTATTATTTTAATGATTTTGAATGTCTTTCATGGTGATATACAGTACAACTATGGCCAATACAAACGTAAGTTACATCACATTCTTTATTTTTCTATTCGTTTTTGTTCATGAGGTAATATCGCTTTGTGCCCTTCGTCAATGACACGCGCTATTATCTATTGAATAAAACTGAAACTCTGAGACCATCAAGTCGCCGACATCGGTCGACATTGAAATGACCATAGTAGTCAGGTTAACATCAAACAATCTGTTTTACAGGTAGAAGAGCCAGCGTTGAGAGGAATTGATCTTAACTCTCAGACTTGTTCATACGTACATGTATCTATCCAGTATGTCAAATAACTCCTGTTCTCTTGTGGTCATATTATTATTACCATTAGGACGTTAATGACAGCAAGTTCGCTGGATAAAGAGGCTCTTTTATTGATAGTAAAAATTGTCCACTGCAAATACTTAGTGTTTATTTTCAAGGCGGACTAAGTGAGGGGTCTTAAGCAAGGTTTGTTCCAACTTTGCAGATTACATCTTATGTGAACAACATTTTGTGTTCTGAAGTGAACTCATTGTTGATAAATTATTAACAAAGAAAGGATATTTAATACACGTGCGTGAATGTCAATTAGAATATAACATAATGAGGCTGAAATATCGTACAGGCAGCTTTTCTGCTGAATTTAATGTTTTACAACCAAATGTAGTTCTGCTTAAGGCAAGTTTGAAACCTATGGATTTCAAGAACTTATTTTTATTTTAACAATAGCTTCAAATGACAATTATTGTAAAAGACGTCAATAGAATTGGGACTAAACAGATTCATATGAGCGTGTATGTGCTAGGTGTGTTCGAAGTAGACATTTAATACCACCACCAGAAACGTACTTATGCAACAATAAAGTCTGTATATTTGCCGCACGTATCAGACAAACAGTTAACTCGTAATAAACTGTTATCATGGAATACATGTATTACAATGTGTAGATGGTCTTCGAAGCACCCAATTCATCACATCATCAGGAATGTTGTTATGAAATAAATATAACCTGCATATTAGCTGAACATATCAGTTAACAGGTTGACTCCTAACCGACTGTTATCAAGAAATAAACGTCATATACTGTTGTATGGTAATCCATAAATACCGCTCGGTTTCCCCTTCAGTTCCCAGTGTGCTTCTACAAGTCAGTTTGATCAAGTGTCTTGACAATTCTGTGATAACAACAGCTGACACCAAGACTCAGTAGAGACAAATTGTTGACTTCAATACTTTCACACATTTAGGACGTTATTCATATTATCCGAGTTCTGCAGACCAGTTCCCAAGGATGTTATCGTTCATGACACGTTCAGAGAGTAACCTTGATATCTAATGAGACTGCTTCTGCTTTCACACGATTTGTTATGTTGGTTCACTTCATTACTATGGCATATTTAGTACATTATTCATATCCTTGGAGTTCTCCAGATCAATCCGCCTTGGATTCTATGGTTTGTGACACGTTCAGCGAGTAATCTTGATATCAAATTGAACTACTCTTGGCTTTGATTATTACGTCAATAAAGGACGCACTTATACAAAAATGTAGTCTGCAGATTAGCTGCGCATAACAGGAAAAAGCGTAACTCCGACTGTTATTAAGGAATACACGTATAACAAAGTTGTGCAGCTGTCCATAAATTCCGATCGTGTTCCCCTTCAGTCCCCCGTGTTATTCTTTAAGTCAGTGTGAGTAAGTGTATAGAAGTCGATTCTGCGATGACAACAGCTGACATCAAGACAAAATAAAGACAATTTGATTTCAGTACCCCAAAACAAATGCTTATCAGTTTGTGTTGAGTAATATCCTACAAGGTTCAAACCAGAAGTAAAGTAATCCTTCGTGAGTACAGGTCCTGAACTGTAGAGATGTATAATAATGTGTCAATGCTGATTACATAATCTCTGAAATACCCAATAACCCTCTTTAATCCGACACACACGGTTGCAGACAAAACTGTCGGATTAACGAGGATGTCGGATTAACGAGGTAAATTCATGTACAAAAATAGAAATTGTTCCTCAAAATATGTGTCGGATTGCGAGGGTATCGGATTAACGGGTGTCGGATTAACGGGGGCTGACTGTACGTTATTGGTCACTGTACTCTCAACAGGATAAGATTTTAAAGAAACAGAGACAATAAATGTAATTTTTATCTGAATATATTCAGCCACTCAAGGATGACGATGCAAGATGGCGCCACAAATTAACAACACTTTTTCCAACAAAAATCTACACTTTCAGTTTTAATTTTAACTGGATTAGGCAGAAAAAGTGTACATGAACGTTCACAAGATGTTAGTTTATTTCATGTTTTTTTTAAAGACCGAAATACAACAACGCGAACATCTGTCAAAATACTGCATTAAGAAAACAAATTGAAATAATTATTTTAACTCTAGCACATACGTCCTGAGAGGTATGCTGTCAAACTGTGAGGAGTGAAAACTATGAAAAAAACATGTAACTGAAATCCCTGGATAATTCGCGCTGACAGATTAATTAAAAGTGACATATCGTTATACGAGTTTTCAATTCCACAATGGTGCTGATTATCAATCTCAATTTATCTCGAAAAAATTAACTTCAGCAAATAGCATTCTTCCTGTCGATACAATAAATAGTTTCCACGCATTAAAATCCCTTGGGTATTTCAGAGATTATGTAATCAGCATTGACAAATTATTATACATCTCTACAGCTCAGGACCTGTACTCACAAATGATTACGTTACTTCTGGTTTGAACCTTGTAGGATATCACTCAACACAAAGTGATAAACATTTGTTGTCGCGGTACTGAAAGACTACATCTGTTTGTTCGATTCATATTTACTGATCTTTGTTCGGTAAATGAAAACGAGTTTTTAACTCACAAAGGTTTTGGACAAAACAGAAACCGTAGGTTTTCTTGGGATTTTCAGTATCATCTACAATGTATAAACAAAATAATTATCTACTTCGAGCCACAAAAAAATGCAACTGAAAACAGGACGTATTCTCTATCATATGTTTGAGTGGTGTTTTCGTTTTATTATCGTATCCGAATAAAACAGTATCCAGACAGTTTATATGCCGATTCGTTCAGTTGAACTTCTCTTACTTTCTTGACATATATAAGCGTTGTGCACTGACTCATCCATTTTCACATACATAAAAGCGACATAAACTTAAATAAAGTTATATTAATGTAATCAAACACAAGCATCAATACTAACTAACAAGAAGTCATCAAAGCTGAACTACACTGCAGTCAATTTTGTTCATGTTTAAGGGGAATACTCACTCTTGCTAGGGTATCCTTTCGTCAAAATAATGTTACTAAGGTCTATCTTATTAATTCAATTTTTGTGCAAAGTGTGTTTATATTTATTTTGTGAGCGAATGTCCTACTCTGACACAAACTGCTCATTCAGTGGGGCAAGATAGTTTGTCAAAGGTATTTTACTGTCCGCTTGCTCTGCTTGTGGTTATAGTGCGGAGGTCCACGACCCTGAACAGATTCAGCCTATCTTCGAAAATTACTCCTTCAAGATTGCCCTTTTAAAGCTTGTGGAATGTGCATTCAGTAAACCTGATCGTCTCTTTGATAAACGTAATACTTTTGTATATGTCAATAAGTTGTCTGTCCCTTTTGGCAATAATGTTGCAAAGAAAAACGAGGAAACTTTTTCAAAGTATGCCGATTAAGCTTGCTTTGAAATCTCCTGTCAGCGTCTTAGGTGCACCGTTGTCCTGCTCCACATGCAATCGGCGCATCTTTCCTCAAAAGAACAAAGATTCAGATTACAGCACAGGGGTTCGAATTACTGATGGGTCAGTAGATTTATGAAAAAAATGTAGTCAAAATCATGTTCTCTTTTTTTCATAAATCTATTGACAAATCAGTGATTTGAACTCCTGTGGATTACAGGGAAGATGGTTATCTCTACAAAAAAAGCTGCATTGATATACTGACATGATAATCACTCTTTCCATTCTGAATTTATGCAAAGTAATATCCGTTTGCAAGTGAGTGTGTCTTTACGGATTTATCATATTTTTGTCCATCTTAAATTTTAACTTTTGAGTACATTAAAGGCTCTCGGCTGAACAACATTTGGCAGTACACAAATCTGAACGAGATTCAAAAACATGAGTACCACGACAACACGCAATTCCCTTTAAAACGTCACCTTTTCTAATTTTCTCTTTCACTGACAACAATTTGAAGAAACACAAAAGATCTATATTAGGATCTGTATACGTCATTTTCATATTTTTCTGTACATACAGTACCCTGATTGGAACTTTCTTGACTATGTATCCTGTCCTTTTGTTTAGCGTCGTATGTGCAGTAAGTTTTAAAATCAAAGTCATTTGTTTCTTGTAATTTGAAAGGTTTCAGACTTGTTCAAGGGGATACTAAATTTCATCGAAAAAACAGAGATATTCACGTGCAACAATTAAGTATCCGTTCTGCTCTTTGACAGTTTCTCAAATATACGCTTGTATAAGTATACGAAATGTTGTCTAAATAATATGTAACCAATAGCAAATCTTTTTAAGACACATTACTTTGTCAACCTTGAGACTAAGTGCCCAGTATTTGCAATGGACAATTTATGCTTTTCTCAAAAGAATTTCTGCATACAGCGAAATTGCTAGCCTTAATGCCCTAAAGATAATATTAATATGGTCACATAACAGGAGTTACATGTATATACACAGTATGAGCATGAGATCAATTCTTCTCAAGAACAGCTCTTCATCCTGTGAATCAGATTGTCTGAAATGTCAATAGTCCTCCGGTTAACATCAATGCCAAGCGTTCTAGGCGAATTGATGTCCTCGGTGCGAGTTCCAGTTTTCATAGATAATAGGACGTGTCGCTTACCAGCGACAGAACCGACATTACCTGACGGAAACAACTGGGCCCGTATGCATAAGCCGGTAGTAAGCGTCTACGTCGGAAGTAACGGGCTACTTCGGACGTAGTTTATGGTTG
>JAUELE010049926.1:0-15809 GCA_031471655.1 Diodora aspera
TAAGGATGTAATTTGCCACAAATGTAAAAAGAAAGGTTATATTTTGCGTGCATGTCAAATGGAGAGGCCGACAGGGAACAAAGATAAAGCCAGGAGAAATGAGCCAAAGAGACACACCAAGAAGTCACTGTCTTGCAAATGAGTCCTCAGAGGAAGAGCCTCTGCTGCTAGGAAGTCTGGAGACCAAACCTTTGTTTGTCAACAGCATCTATGCCGATGTGATATGGGTCACACCCAAGATTGAGAATAAGGAAGTCAAGATGGAACTTGATACGGGATCTGCTGTGTCAGTCATCCCAGCTGATATGTACAGAACACATTTCAAAGGTCAAGAGTTACAAGACAGTCTGTTGAAACTATTGCCTTTATGGACCGGTACAATCACACCGATTTTGCATTTCTTTGGAACACAGGTATAATCCAATCATAGCTTTTCGTCTCTTTCCTTGACCGCCCAGAGGACTCGTATGCCACTCGTCGCCATTATTGATATGACCCACCTCAGTTCAGCGCAAAGCGAGTACAAGAAGAAACCGGTTTGAAAACTACTGGAGGGAATGATAGTTCTGAGGTCTTGTTGCTTTGTGCCTTCGCGTGATAATAGTATTCGGGGAATGCGATATTATTAAATAAATTTGAATCCCCCAAATCATACAATTTCAGACTGAACAGATAAGCATATTTTTGTTAAAAATCACCATCAACACAAATTAATACAAAAAACTTTCAAAGGAACTGTTTGGTCGTATCATTTCTAAACGTGCGCCACGAATTCGCTTGGTACCACTCGGCTTAAACCGTAAAGGCCTGTGTGAAATCCTTCACCATCCATTCCGATTTTTATTCCTCCAGCAGGCGTAAATTTCCCGCATGTCGGGTCTCGAGAGGCATGACGGCCACGGAAAGAGACGATTAGCTACGATTGAGGCATAATCTAGCATTCTTTTGAAGAGTTTAGCGAGATAATCTACAAAGATTGGTCCTCCATAGATAATGTTTTCATAATGAATACCATCATGTCCAGCTGCTTTGTTTCTTTTCAATTGCTTAATAAGGAGATTGAGTTCGCTGCATGTTACAAAGTTTTCTAACTCGGGTATGTGCCTTGTTGATTCATTGGCTAGTAGATCAAACACATCATCATCTACTTTCCTTTTGAAGTGTGGATCGAAATCGTTCTTGTTCAGAGGTTAATGAACACTTCCATAGAATTTAGCAAATACATTGCAGATACTTTGCGATTTCTATATTTCTTGTCCGTCATCTGAAAGATGTGAACAGTAGTTTGAGGGTTTGCCTCGTATTCCGTTTATCAATTTTCAAAAGAGCTTGTTATCAAGTTCAGCACATCGTTCGAAATATCGAATTGAATCTTCAATGAGAGCGTGAATGGCACCCCTTTGAGCCTTTCTAAAATCATTTTTGAGTCGTTTGTATCTGTTATAAGACTTCTAAATACGACCCATGGGGCGACCTTTACTAATCCACAGTCGACAAGCATGCATTTACAATGTGTGTAGAGGGCGTTTGCACCAGCTGTTGCCAATGCTTCAAGAATGTGATCATAAAGTGCATCCATTTCATATGTATCGATGTTGTTCTCTTGAATTGAGGAGAGATTTGTGCCTGGAGTCTCGCTGTAGCAGTTCAGTGTGAGCTAATCACATTTATCCGATGTGAACGAATTTGTTAATCTGTATTCTGACACTCTTTCACAACTCATTGATAAGCATGCACCTGCTGTGCTTAGGCGTGTTGCTGTTCAAATGGCCAGTGATAAAATGATCAAGTTCATACTGCGAAAAGAAAGCGCATGAGGGCTGAGAGAATATGACGAAGGTCAAGACTTGCAGTTCACCGCCAGATCTATCGTAAAGCTAGGAATGATGCTACAACTGTTATTCGTCAAGCCAAAAAGGCTTACTGTGTTCACAGAATCAATGAACACAGACATGATCCACGCAAAATGCATATGTTTATGGGCTCGCTACTAGGTTTGAAATCCATCTCAAATCTACCTGCATCTAAAACTCTACAGGAGCTCACAGAGTCCTTAAACGGGTTTTTCATAGCAAAGATTGAGAAAATACGAAACGGACTCCTACAGTCATCTTGTTCAGTGGCTGCAGAGACAGCACTGATCAAGGTCATAAATGATTTACTGGACGCTGTCGACAAGGGTATGGTTACATTCTTGGTCACACTGGATCTCTCCGCCCCTTTTGATACGGTCGACCACAACTTTCATCTTCACAAACTTGAGCATGAAGCTGGCATTAAAGGATCCTGTCTGAACTGGTTTGTGTCTTACAAACAAGACAGAACCCAGTGTGTTATCACAGGACGCACATATTCCAGCAGTGTTCCAGTACACTGGGGTGTCCCTCAAGGGTCCGTACTAGGTCCTCTGTTATTTGTCATTTATAGGACAGCCGTGGCTGGGATCATAAACAGACACAGTTTGTTGCATCATTAATACGCTGATGATACTAAGTTTATGGACATCTGTCTTGCACGTGACTTTGAAGATTCTTCCAAACGAATAACTACCTGTTCATCGGAAGTTAGATCATGGATGACCCAAAGCAGATTAACGCTGAATGATGACAAAACAGAAGTTGTTATCATAAGCTCTAAACAGAGTCGTGTAAAACGGAATACAACAACCTTCAAAATAGCTGATTCTGTCACTGAGCCTGTCAGTTGGGTGAAGGACCTCGGTGTTTATATTGACAAGGAACATCAAATCAATCAGGTGTGTCGAACATGTTTCTTCCATCTTATGGCCATAGATAACATTCGACATCTAATTCAGTCTGATGCAGCGCGTGCCCTTGTGATGTCTCTTGTTACAAGTAGTCTATACTACTGCAACAGTCTATTGTTCGAACTGAACAACAAACTCATTTCAAGACTGCAAAAGGTGCAACACGCTGCTGCTCGAATAATCAGCAAGTCTCCACGACACTGCCACATCCCATCGATACTCAAAGATCTCCACAGGCTAAGCCCTCAAGATTCTGTGTATCACTTTTAAATGTCTTCATGCCTCTGTCCCGACGTACCTTTCTGAGCTTCCCTGCTCATACACTCCCACTCGATTTATACGATCTCAGCAACAACAGCATGTTCTGACAGTCATAACTCACAGACTCAAATCTTACAACAGTTGCGTGTTTACAGTGCTTGCAACCTGAGATTGCGACAAACCACAGAACTCTCAAATTTCAAAACTGGACTCAGATCCCCATCCTTTACCAGTGCCAATTGTTGGACATCTCATCACGTGCACATGAACTTCTCAGACAGCGCCTCTGAGTAGTTACCTAGTATCTAGATACTGGCGCTTTACAAGTTTATAATAATTATTATTATTATGAAGACATCAGCAAATATTTATACCTTTAGAAATAGACTAAAAACACATTTGTACTCTCTTTACTTTTCTCAGTAGCTATGTGATGGTTAATTGTATAGTCAGACCAGGAGTTTTGACCTCCCTTGACATGGTTTTTCACTTTCGAAGTTGGAATCCCGCACGCCTAATGTCATTTGGGGATAATCCGAAGTGCATTCTCATGCACAAATAAGCAGGCCCACAGTGTAGGTATTATTTGCAGGAAACATTTATATGATTGTTTTTCTTTACGGTTACATTATTGTGAAGCTTATTTTTATATATTCGAAGTATATAAGGTGCAAGGTAGCGCAGTAGCCTCGTGTCAGGTCAGCTGTTGTGCATGTGCGATATTACTTTAGAGTGGTTTACTGTGGTGTAACTCTTCATTCAGTCTATATTGGGCTCACTCGTTAAATCAGGGATTAAGAATTTCTCTCATGCTGTAGCAGTTTCTGCATGGCACATGCAAGCGCCTGTAAAATACTTTAGCCATAGCTGTGTTTTGCATAGTAAGTGAAGCGTTCATAAAATACTTGTGTTATAGCTGATGGATGACCCGTAGTACATGTATAATAGTGACCAAATGTTAACACATGTTATTAAATTGTTAGTTTATGTGTATGTTTACAGTAGGTTACTTTATGTTACCAAATTACCATAGGTAGACTCATACGCACGATGTCTCAACCAGTCAATGAGTATTTGGCCAATAACGGGGACTTTACGCACTATATTGACGCAACATGTCAACTTTCAATTTCCATTTCTTACGTATTCCTTCTTCCAGTAACCTGGACAGCAAGAGAATTCTCCAAAGAGAATTGTTAACTCGGTTCCTTCTTTGTACAGATACACTTAGTTTGGGACCAATTATTATTATCATTGGGTTTTTTTGACCTTGCAATTTCAATGTGCCCCACTTTTTGTGAAGATTATTAAAACAAACGGCAAAAAATGAAGTGGTATGAAATACATAGGTGTTGCCTTAGTTGTGTTGACGGGTGTTGTTGTTCAGTCGATTATAACACCTTACGTTTCTACTCGCACAGATTTGTACCACATAACTTAAAAAAGCAGGTTTTGCCCTTCACTGGAAACGTATTTTAAAGTCAATAAACCTTGGACGCCATGCTTGAATGTCATGGAGTGGATTTCACTCCAGTTTGCAGATGATGCGTTTCTTTCTGAAGTCCAAAGTTGATTCGAACCCTTTACACATAAAGAACACGCTGCTGGAAGATTTGAAAATAAATACATGTACATGTAGTTTGCAAGGCTATGTACACGATGCAAAACTCACAATAACCTTAATCTTTGACGTTTCGATACATTGTATACACCTATAATAACAATCAAACGCACCATGAATAAAAGAAAAAGATATTTACAAAATGATTTAGACAGTCACAAAGTGCATGTTACATGCATTGTTTCATGCCGTGAGGATTACTGTTTGTCCGATAAACCTCGTCCAGATACGCCTCCCCCAAATCAAAATGGTTTTCTCTTATGTATTTACTGTATTAAACTATATACCCACTTTTGTTTGGTTCTAAGCAATTTGCCCAAAATACTGTTTGAGAACGATCCTGTTGACATTTAATGGTGATTATTGTGTATATCAGAGTTGGTATGTCCTCATCACTTTATGTTTTGCCTTTTACATCATTCCAAAGAACTGATCGGTGCACTTTCTTTTGATCATCAGTATATTTATACATTGTATACTCATGCCTAATTGCCAATAAAGGTAGTCACCTCCCGTCCTCTACATGTTTGCAAATATGATAGAAGCACAGCTTGAACGATTTTCAGTTTAGTTACTGAGATAATGGTAATTTCAATTCGATCATACGACAACATAAAACATGGCACTGTTCAAAGTGCCTGGCACTGCACGAAAATTCACCTTCTAAAAGGTTGCCAAATGATCTTATTTCCTATAAGGCGGGTCAATATACCATCAAAACATTTGACCCCCAAACAATTGCAACAAAAAATGTTATGATTTTATCTGTACTATTCAATGTGGAGAACAATAATTTTGAGACATGGGAAAGTCTCCAAAACATGGCGTAAAAAAACAAGATCTAACAAGCAGAAAGACGTACAAAATCTAAATGATAACCAATAATGCAAGTTTTTAAACCTGATGTTTGAATTAATGGACCTTTTCATCAATGCTCTTTGAAACAGAAATAATTCCTGGATGGAAATGTGTATATGAACCGACGTCATGACGTCATCAATGACGCAAACTAGAGACAACTCTGATATGCAATCAATACACCACCTAACATCCCAACATTGGAACAAAACGTTTCATGATTGTTTGTTTGTGCCTTATTCGATGTGGAGAACAACATATCCACAGTTGTATAATTTGGACACAAGAAAATATCTCCAAAAGGGTGTGAAATAAACCAAGACAGCCACTAGCATAAAAGGAGTAATATCTGAGTAATGGCCTTCATATTGCAGATTTTTAAGCCTGACGGTTGCGGTGACACTCTTTTCATCAACGATAATTGAAATAACAATGTGCATAGTTACAAGAAGGAAATTAGTTTTTGTACTGACGTCATGAATTCATCAATGGCGTAATTAAGGAACATCGCTGGTACGAAATGCTGTCATTATGTATGCTACTTTATGGCTTCTTATATGCAGTCTTGTTTGTCATCCTTTTCTATCAATGGATCACTTGTCATATTGTCATACCCCAAAGTTGCTGTTTTGTCAATACCAACATGCAATGGTGCATTCCAGCACATTGAACACTGGAGCAGAACGTTTGTCTTTAATCAGTTAAGCGAGTTTAATGAAAAGCCAAGGAAGTTAATATGAGAAAGTGAGGTGTCAGAGCTCCAGAAAGCAGGTTTGACTATGTCTTTCACTATTCCATCCTCTTGCAAGCTTGCCATGCCAGAACTGACTGTGAATAGTTACATAATAGGGGAACAACGTACATGTACGGATCACATTTGTTGGAAAAAAGGAGGACTTCTTGGTGAATGAGGCAAGTAACCAAGCGAAATCAAGAGTCTACATTAGCAAGGTCCTTGAGCAGGTACTCGGCGATGTCCATGCCTTTACTGGATGCACCTCAACGTCCAGAGTATTTGGGATCAGAAGAATGTTGGGGTGCCAATGAATCATCAAGAAAGAAAAGAGATGACTCCTTGGCATCTCTCAGACTGATTATGCTACAAGAAATTTGCGCGACAGACAGAGTTCAATCATTTACTAGTACCTTTACCTGTAAATTTCATTCATGGCAGACTTACTACCAGGCTATGAAATGACATGAAACCCTCTGAGCAGGGATGGAGGGTAGATGGGGATAAACTCGTTCCACTGATTAAATACAAAAGTTTTACTTTAGTTACTTATTCAGACGATTCACTGCAACTGTTTAGGAGGGTGATATACCCTTAAAAGTATACGTAAAACGCATTGACTGGAATGCATCAGTGAACTGTGACAATATGACATTGTGAAAACTGAGCCACTGATAGAAGAGGATGATATAAAATACTACATCTGAGAAGCCGTAAGGTAGCATACATAATGACTCGTGACGTTAGTACTTCATTTCAGAATGTTTCCTTGATTACATCAATGATGACGTCATGACGTCAGTACAAATACGAATGTCCTTCAAGGAACTACTATTATTTCAAAGAACATTGCAGAAAAGAGCATTTATTCAAACATCAGGTTTAAAAACTTGCAGTTTGATGGTTATCGGTCAGATTTTGTACGTTTCCTAATGGCAGCCATCTTGTTTTTGTATGTCATTTTTGGAGATGTTCCCGCGTATCAGAATTGTCCACCTGTTTGTATGTTGCCTCCACGCAAATAGTGGGCAAGCAAACAATCAAAACACGTTTTTCGTGCATATTTTTGGAGGCTTGTTGGTATATTGATTTAATAGCAGAGTTATCCCTAGATTACGTCATTGATGACGTCATGGCGTCAGTACATGTACACATTTCTATCCAGGAACTATTGTTATTTCAGAGAACATTGATGAAAAGGTCATTAATTCAAACATCAGGTTTAAAAAACTTCCAATTTGATGGCTATCAGTCAGATTTTGTACATTTTTTCTGCTGGTGGCTATCTTGTTTTTTTGGCGTCATATTTTATGCCAAAATGGTCCAAATTTTTTATATGTTGCAATTTGTTGGAGGTATGGGTATTTTTGCACTATATTGACCCGTCTATTTATCTTTTTGAGCATTTTGAAGACCTTAGGGGGAAAAATCGAAAGATGTGTCTAAAGGTATACAATTAGCACACTTTTGTATTTTCAAAAGGTATCAAAACATGTTGCCTATTGCCACCAAGAAAAGGTAACAACATATGACCTTCTGTTTAATCTAAAAAATTGTGGAAATCTAAACTAATGTACACAAAACGGTAACAAAAGAATACCTTTTGTGATAAGAAAAAGTAATCAAGATACCAACTTTCTTTTTATTCTGTTCAAACAAAAAGCGATAACATGACCTGTGGATAGCGAAAAAGGTTATTGCACGACCATAGTTCATATGTATTATGATGTATCAAGAGATATACAAATGGCACACGTTTGTATTTTCAAAAGATACTCTACATGTTACCTTTTGTTGACAACCTAAGATAATAAAATATGAGATTTTGTATAATCAGAAAAGACCTGTAAATGCCATCTTATGTAACCCTAAAAGAACAACTCCTGCTAGCCAAACAAAGGTGACCTAAGGACCATCTTTTATTCACATTTTGAATGACCAAAAGGTAGACATATGTTAGCAACAAAAGGTAATACAATATGAGTTTTTTTATAATCATAAAAGATGGTTTAAGGTCACCTTATGTAGGCTTAAAAGGTTATGGAAGAATTACTGTTGGAAGCAAAAAAGGAACCTGTTATTCACATTTTGATGCATAGAAAGGTAATCGAATTGTATTTTCAAAAGGTATTCAACATGTCGCCTTTTGCATAATCACAAAAGTTGTGGAAATGTGACCTTTTGTCTTATTACAAAAGTTGTGGAAATGTGACCTTCTGTATAATTACAAACGTTGTGGAAATGTGACCTTCTGTATAATTACAAACGTTGTGGAAATGTGACCTTTTGTCTTATTGCAAAAGTTGTTAAAAGGTTAACTCCTGTATAATGATAAAAGTTGTTGGAAGGTGTTCTTCTCTAAAATCACAAGTGTTGTGGAAATGTGAACCTCTGTGTAATCACAAAAGTTGTTGAAAGGCGACCTTCTGTATAATAATAAATGTTGTGGACATATTATCTTCTGTATAGTCACAACAGGTGTGAAAAATGTGACCTGTATAATCTCAAACAGTGTGAAAGGTGACCTTCTGTATGATCACAAAAGGTGTGGACAAGTGATCTTCTGTGTAATCAGACATGTTTTGGACAGGTTAGCTTTGAGCTCAAAATAACAATAGAAAACCTGTTGATACCAAAATAAACTGACAATAAGCCCAACTTTCTGTGGATTTTGGTTTCACCATTCAGCTAGTGTTTTAATACAAGCAGGAACGTTTCCCTCCATCACGTCAGTGTAATCGAATTTGATACCAGTTTAGGCTGTACTGTAATAGCTTCTTGCTTGCCAGGCAAAGACTGAAGTCAAACAGACAAACAACTAGTCGTATAAATGGCAACACATACATCTATAAACGATAACCATTTAGTGCGAATTATATCGCCAGACTTTGAGTTAATACAAAATAGGTGTTAAGCATTTTCCAGTATTTCATTAATTTCCAACATGCTGAGAATCTTCTAATATCCATTTGCAGCTGTCCTGTCCACCAAATCTGGTGTTTCCTTTTGCCTCGCTCCGTTATCCTCTTTCTGCAAGTGCATTCACTGGCTTTTGAACACATTGTCTAACACAGATTATCCAGTAATATTTTGTAGTTCCTTTCCATGATGGTTATAATGTTTATAACGCCATCCTCCGCATTATTTCATCTGATGAGATTAGTGTTTGTATCAAGACTTCTGAAATTGTCGGCGCTTTTGGTTGTGCTTTTGTTGAAACTTTCCATGGTCGTCAGTCTCCTTTCAGCTTTCTGAAAAAAAATAAGTATGTCTATATACATTTTTTGTTTAGTTTATGTTTCTAGGTGCTTCTGACTCAGAGGTTTTATCAGAAAAGACAACAGTTTCACAATGGCGGGATGACACGTGGTACGTGTCCTTCATTTCATGTAGTGGAAGCGCACAACTTGGTGATGAATGTTTTGCATATGCATATATTGCATAAATCTTACGTCATATTCCTTTTGACAATGGTGTTTCAGTGCTTGCAGCCGTGATGTGCCTTGTGCTTAAAGCGAAAGTCCACCCAAATATAAGAATGTTATCATCAATAAAGTTCTTCTTTTTGAGCAAAATAAATGTATCAAAATTTTATTTTAAGTTTCATAAACAGAGTTTGCAAGCATTTCTTTCGACCCGTCAGGGCGCCGCCATGTTGGTAAAATCCGTGACGTCATTGCTTCACCTCCTTGAACTCCTGGCACACTAAGCGGCGAAGAACGATGCAGAGAGAATCAAATTACCTCTGACCAGTTACGCGTTTCTGTTGCGCATGCTCCTTTTCCGTAAACGTGCGCGAGATGAACAATAGCGAAAACCTAGTCAATTTTAACGACGAAGCCACTCAACAGCTGATCGCTCGCTCAAGCAGTTTGACCTCCGTTTTTTATTAATGAATATGGCATGTTTCGGCGATATTCTACCATACATGTATGAGCCAGAATATGAGGAAGGAGAAGACAGCGTGTCCAACGATTCCGACACGGACAGTTCGAATAGTGAACCAGATTTAGTGGAAAGAATTGGCAACACTTCGTGGTGCGAGTGCAATTTCTGCGTGTGCATGCCACAAGCACGAGAAAATACGTGTTGTCAGAAGTGGATCATTTTGCATCCAAAGTTAGACAATAACAATTGTATAACGCAGCATCTGGATTTTGACTCTGTATGTATTTTGAGAGCAGTTTTGCTCATGTCTTATATCCAGTTCTTGATGCACAAGGGACAAGGTGGAAGGGCCCCTGACGAATTAACCAACAGGTATTTTGGCTTCGTTACACTTCATAGTGCTACCACTCTTTCTTTTACAATTTTCATCGATATACAATATGTCTATATAGTCAAAAAGAATGCCATTAGAAACCTTTTTTTATTGAAAAAATGCCACAGCAATTACCCATTTTAAGTAAATTTAGTAATTTCTGAAAATTTGGAGTGGCAGCATATACAGGTTTCAAACAAATAACCAACTCAGGGATACAAGTTTATATATGAGTTTATTGATTATAAATTTTTTAATACATCATTAATGCAGAATATGTTCTTTATATGTGATTACAGTAAAATGAAAATATAAGAATTACTATTTACATTTTATAGATACCGTACATAATAATGTGAGGAAATCAACATTGCAGAATTATTAATAAGTGAAATCATATAAGTGTGTTTAAACCAGTTAAGAGCTCAAAAGCCATAAATAATGTTACATTTAAATTTTAATGTTTATCTGTACAATTATTTCCAGACAGTCACGGCTGATGGCATACAGAAATTTTATTTCCTGGTCACACAGTGGACAGAGACTTGGAAAGGGCATCAGGAAAGTACGTTCTTCCTGCCTGTGTTGTTAGTGCTGTGAGGAAGGCATATCCCGATGCAGATTACAACGGATTCAAAGAAGTTGAAGAGGCCACAACAATGGACAACTGAGGTAGCACATTCTTTAAAAAAACATGTCAATAATAATACAAGCAGACAGAGTCAGCAATATCCCCCGCCATGAGGCTAAAGATACTGATTTGAATTAACTATCTCATTATTTACTACAAAAGTACATAGAAAATAGGATGACACATTTGGAAACATAATGTATCAACAATGCAGGAGTCAATGCCGGGAATGTATGGAATGAATTATGCCTTGGGAGTTATTTTAGCTTTCTGCCTCAGATATAAAAATATGATGTACCGGTAGTACCAGACAATATCAATTATCAAGTGAACAGCAAATACAATCGGTGACTATCACCGAGTACACATACATTAAGACAAATTCTACTTAAAGGCAGGTATTACAAAACTTAAATATGAAGCTGGTACAAAGATTATAAAGTTAATTTTATGGGTATGAAACCATTGAAATCAAATAAGGAGTATCATTAACCATATATTGAACAATTTTTAAACTTTTACTCAGAAGTGGAAGAATGTTGACCAAGTCGAGATTTGTGCCTTTGAATAAGAAATTCCTTGGATGGCTTTGGTACACGAGCAATATTTTGGGCCTTAGGTTCCGAGGATACTGCTTCAATAATTTCCTTATCACGACGTCGAAGTACTTCAGCCAACATGTCTTTCAAGTAGTCATATGATTTTTTTCGACTGATTGGTTTTACCACCCAGTCATGACAGTGCTTGCTGTAAGATACTTTCAGATTTTGTTGTCCAGAATTGTCATTTAATTTTGCCTTCATGCTTTGATTATGGTCCAGGGCGGCTAACTGAGTTATCTGCTTTTTGTCAAAATCTTGTCTTTTTGGGCAGTACTTGTTCAAAAGTGCATGAAAAACCTCTAAACAGCCAGTGTGTACAAATTTAGATAGCTTTCGAATGTCCTCCAAAAATCTTTTGTTTAAAATAATTTCTTTCAATGCCAAATGGAGTTCAGAGTCTTTTTTCAGCCACTTTTTTCGATTTGCTGACAATGGAGTGTGCAGGCATGAGGTCACAGATTCATGAGCACCCTACCACTCATGAATATTTACAATATGGTACTGTAGAGACTCCCATCGTGCAACTAAAATATCTGGATCCCTTTCACATGACGCTGCACACCACCAAAGATGGTTACATATTGATTGTACCCACGGAGTGAGGGCAGAAAATTTCTTATATCTGCACTTTTCTTGCAGTTTCTTCCTCAAACTGTTGGCCATGTGATAGGGATCAAACTGGTGGTCTATATTCATTGGTTTGTACCTGTCCCGCATCAATTTGCGAACTGAAACATGTCGGTCAGTGGATACATCACAAATGTTCAGACTTATGGAACAAGGTAATGGTTCGAATCCCAAAAGCCGATCCATCACTCGCTGAAACCCTATCACTTCCATACCAGCTGAACTTTTGGCTTCTGTTACCTCCACAATCTCAAAGTCTAAAATATAAGAAGAGGCATGCTCCATCATGGTGTAATTACAGTATTTAGCACTATAACCAGGTGAATCACACCGTCCATCTCCAGCTAACTGCACGTTAGTGTGCTGAAAAGAGGAAAGCACTGACTCCTGCTCCGCACGCCAGAATGTCTCAACAACAGGGAGCAGGTAGTCACTCTGAAGTTGAAAGAAAGTAGTCCTTCCAACAAATTTGAGCCCTATGAGGCTTGCAAAGTCAGAGAAGTGATTGTATGTTTGACCAGTGAAAAGAATACCAGCTGACAGCAATGCATTTCCTGCTGAAGCTTTGGAGGATTAGGTTGGCTGGGATCTCCAGTTGAGCACTTCATGTCCTCCCGTGCAATATAGCTTTGCAGTCATCATGCTGCCAGTGAAGGACTTAATAATCTCATCCACTGGACATGAACATGAGGAGCATGGAATTTTTCGAAAAAGTTGCTCCAAGGGGCCAGAAAATACAATATATTTCTCTTGTTTAATAATGTTGTCAACTAATTCCCCTTCCATCTCAATGTTACTGCAATTGATATCATTGTTATCACCATCACTACCAACATCAACACTAACCTCGTACATAAAATCAGTATCTTTGTGCGATGCGGTATCATTGGGGGGTACACTTTCAAAACTTATGTCACTTATTGAAGAATTTTGTATTGACATATTTGTTTCATTGCCCTTAATATCCTTTGCAGGTGTTGACTGGAGAGGACCACATGAATCGGCAACAGACGCATCTCTTGGGAGGCTGATGTATAAGTGGTCACTCATCACGGCTTGGCTACTGATTGGGGCCTCACAACATTTGTGCTTTGTGGGATGACCACAGTCACAACACCATTGCTCTGTCTGCACCCCCACATCCACACTGGTCTGGAAAAGACAAATATTCACACTAACAGATGTTGCACTTGTTAAACTGAAAATAAAAGTTATTGATACCTACTTTTGTCTACTTTTATCCTATGTACACTGAATATGAGCATTTAGATTATAAATATGAATGTCATTGATTTTGTGACAATACATTGAAGACTTGATTACCTTTTGAACAACTGCATGAGTGCTTGACAATTTTTGATCAGCCACCTTGGTGACACTCTTCTGAAAAGGTAATTCAAATATACAGTTAACAGACCAAACAGAAGTGAAAGCATAAGGTTCAATACATACCACCATATGCATTGCAGACTTTTTTGGAATGTCATTGGAGTGTTTTTGTACTTTGAGTTGTTTGATCAAGGCAGAATTAAGACTATAAAATGCTGATGGCTTACTTAGACTGGGTGGAATTATCAACTTGAGCTTTTCCAGTGGTGGAAGTAATACAGGTACAGGTACTCATTTACCTGTCAGTGCTTGTAAGTCAAAAGTTAAATTCTATGGGTCAGTGACCTCAGACATGAAGATGTTTTAACCCCTTGTTATCATTGGTCTGAGGTATCTTCATATAAAATATAATGCTCAGTGGTTTCCATTCTGTAAACATACACATGTGTATGTACAGTGAAGGTAAGTGGATAAGACTCATAACAAAAGAGCATACTTTGTCATTCATGAAGTAAATAATACTGACCCGAGATGCTGTGGGCTGAGTTCTTTGCCTTTTGCAATGTGGAACATACTCCAAGTTTTCGCCGTAAATATGCTGTAAACCAAACAGATCCACACTTTAATACATTTCAATTCAATGAAATATTCAGGGAATAATACTTATACAAATAGATGCTTTAGTTTCAAAACTATGGCTCTGCTGAAAATAAACATCTGCTTGGAGTTTGAATATTGCCATTAGGCCTGCTGTATTCTAGTGTTTTTAGACAATCGAAAACAAACGTTCAGTTTTAACCATCAGATTATTTTATCCACAATGAATATTTTGCATTTTTTGTTACATATGATGCAGCCTATTGTTTTAATGTATAATGATGGGATGATAAGCCTTTATATAGTGAATGCTGAGGTGAATGGGACAGTTTCATTTTGGTCCAAGCTTGTGGTGGGACAGTTTCAGCTTGACTTGGGCCAAAATGTTGTCACTGTGACTATATGAAACAGTGCATCTTACCCGTTTTCTTGTTCTTGCTTGAAGTCTGTCTTCACGAGCTGTATCAACTGACACTTTCCTGTGAGCAACAAGGGTGGGATATGCATCGGGCTTGAGTCGAAGTTTTGGTTGGGTTCCCATAAGTTCAGCTTGCATATCACGTTCAAAACACCACTTCTCAAAATGATCCTGACAAACGACCTGTAAAGCATGAAAAGTGAAATTTATTTTTAAAAAGCTACTGATTATGTATGCAGTGACATGTTGTTGTTTGTGAAATGGTACCTTTTTACTGCTACTTTCCTATTGTCTGAGACTCCAAACTACTGATGTGCATAAATTATTTATAAACAAATGAAGTTATTACATAAAATATTAATAAGTGAAATAACATGAAAATAGATTTTAAAACATAGAAACATAGTTTAATGAGTTTTAAAAAATAAATTGAAATTAGGGTCTAACTATGTTCAATATTTATGCCTAGTTCTTTGTTTTATTAGAAAGGTGCAATGAAAAAAATGTATGAGGAAAATAAACTAAATAAATAAATGACCAAATAAAAAACAAAACTTTAAGCAAACACACTTTATATATAGGCCTATTTCTCACTGTTTATTTTGGACTGTGTGTTAAAACTGAGGTGACTCGATCTTGTGATCGCCATCGTTTTTTAATAGGCACACGCGACATTTCCAAATATTATTATTATAGCCTAACCGTCTTAGTCAAATTGGGCCTATGGCAAACAAGTACAATCTTCAATATTAATCCGTCATCAACTGTCATTTGTTCCAATTTTATTTCATGACTTTTTCACAAACTTAGACTTTTACCCACCTTGTGTCTGCCGAACTTGAAAGTCAGCGAGTTCCACCCGGTGCCGATGTTGTGCAACCAGCGATCTGCAAGTTCGCGTTTACTTTGTTCTTTAAATGGATTTGGTATTTGAAAATACGATTTACCAAATCCAGGAACGTCTTTTCCACGATCATTCCTGTGTGAACACTTCCAGGCTTGACAAAGCGGCATTGTAAACACTCGCGGTTTGTACCAACTAGACAATAGAACCGATGGTCAGCGTGGTATCAGCTGGCGTCTCTGGTGAAGCAATGACGTCAC
>JAUELE010050037.1:0-15806 GCA_031471655.1 Diodora aspera
CTGGCTAAAACGATGATACGCCATAACGATGACATGCGATTGGACGAAACGGTCACAATTAGACGAAACGGGGAAAGGGGGGAGATATTTGGTCCAAACTGTGACACTTTTTTGATACATCGGTGACAACAAAAGATATATAAAATTATATCCATCGATCATTACACTGAATTGTCCGTAGATTTTCGATTTTTAAATTACCTTCACTATTGTCGACCTACACATTAAACTTAACATTATCTTCACTATAGTCGACCTAAACATTAAACTTAACATTTCCTTCACTATAGTCGACCTAAACATTAAACTTCTTGTGTGCTCTTTCAATGTTTGTAGAACGTCATATAACATACATAATTTTAATAGGTGCATAGTTTTATTAGATAGGTCTGACGTTTGGGGTTGCCAGGATAGACCAGCGGTTAACAACTTTTATACCAACTTTTGTAGATTTATTTTAAATGTAGCTAAACATGTCTCAAATAAAGCCAAATGTGGCAGATATGGTATATGTGGTGATTATTATACTGAAGATCGAAAGAAAGTACCCCACCACTTTTTTTGGTCATAAGCAATTTACCCATAATATTGTTTGATAACGATCCTGTTGACATTTGACGGTGATTATTGTCTATATCAGAGTTGAAATGTCGTCAGATGCTTATACCTTCGCAGTAAAAGTTTGGCATCACTTTGTGAGTTTGCCTTTTACATCCTTCCCCAAAACTGAACGGTGTACTTTCATTTGATCGTCAGTATATATTAAATGCTTCCAGTATTGATGCAAACTGCTTCACATGCCCAATTATAGATATCCTAAACAATGTTATATTCTCATGAGAAACTTGGATTCTGTTGATAGGTGTACATGTACTTGGGCACCACATGTGAACACATTGTTAAATATTCATGGTTTTGATTGTCTGGTTTAGTCAGGATGTAGCTGATATTACACAATTTAATATAACTTTCAAACAGAGCATTGTATAGCCTGACTGCGAGAAGTAAAGTATAATAGGTAAGATAAATGACTTGTCCCATATGATCTATTATAAGTCTATTAAATCTTTATTAGATGTCGAATTTTATGTGCTTTATATAAAATATTATGTGCCAAAGAATAGAGAAGGTATCTCTCTGACTATAGCTATTACATGAACTGTCTTTACGTTGTAACGCTAGATCCAAAGCACAAATCTTAATAAATTGTGTCATATGTGCAATAGGAATATTGTAGAAGAACTCCATTTTCTCTTTCAGTATAACTTATGTAGTATGCACAGCGATACTTGCCAAAATATGATGGTTTAACACCGATAGCTAAATACTATAAGCTACTTGACTGTAATAACAAAGATATACTTATTAATTGCGCTAAGTGTATAAAAGGTGCCCTGAGTGTGCGAAGTGTAAATACCTAACTCATGTACAGTTATATAGTCTCAGTACCTTGTCTTTGTACATACCTATCTATTTATCTTGTTACATTCATATTATTGCTAAAGCAATATTTTAGGTATATATATGGCCTACACATGCGAAACAAACTTGAATTCGAACACATATTGAAACACAGGTGTCCAAAATTGTCTTAATAGTGGGTGCATTGGGTCACCTATCAAAATGCCTCTAAAGTTATAACAAACTCAAAACTACTGCAAACGAATTAAAATATTTAAGATAATTTAAATATATTTCTAGATGAAACATAAAGTGAAATGTAATATGTATATGGATGTTAAAATGTATTGTTCAAGGATTTAAATTCATGCGACATTCACAGTGTATCCAGGTGCACATTTGATCACATGAGTCAACCATTCTACTTATGACAGAGGTAATTACATGTATTATCAACTCAATTAATTAGTCCACATGTGCCCAACAAGGAAATGACCTATTCTACCCAATAACCATACATATGTTAAAATGGTGGCAGCTGCAAATCACAGACACAATCCAGTGACAGTTGGCACAGATATGACATTGACAGTGCTATCTAATGGAATACTGATATATTTGTTATTCTGAATAAAATATCTGTCAAATGAGATGAAAGATGAAAGCAAAATGTACTTTTGGACCTTAAAAGACATTTTACATGTACTCGCCAACTTCTCATAGAATCATCACTGGCCAAACAGCTTGATCATGGAAACCTGGGTAATGATGTCACTGCTTTGTGATCGGTCATTAAATATAGCCAGGACACAAGGTGTCTCAATGTATCCAAAGCCTAATTGTGCTCTCTCTCCCCCACTTGGCATCAGGATACCGAGGACCAATTGTGTTGATCAGAGCAAACCGCCCACTCTGTTGTATGTAATTAGTTGATTTTAACTGCAGACACAATATTTTGCCGCTAGTTCTTAAGGTCAACAAGTTGAAATGATGTTATCCCAGTGCTAAGCCGTTTCTAAATTTGTTTCGCATATTAGCGAACATTGCCGATAACTGATTGTGCGGCTTCAGATCAACATGAAAATCCATTTCATACGCTGTCAAAACACTGTGTTTCCAAGGGAAACCCAGTTAAGCCGAATTGCTTAGGTAGAAATGATGACAGGAACCGTAGTATTGATTTTTACCTGTTAATGGAATGACAGCTCCTCCTCTAGCGGATGCTTCTGCAGCATTAACGTTTTACCGAGTACTACCCGCCACATCCACTTCGTGTTTGATACGTAGATAGGTACAGAACTCAAAGACACGTAATCTAGTGTTTAGATCTTAAAAGGGTCAATGAACTGAAGATATGAGATTACAGTAAATCTGATGAAAAGTTGTTCGATAGGGGCTGAATCGGTGTTTATGGTCCATATTCATGTGTAATGTGTTTGCTTGTGCGTGGGAGTTTTCCAAATGCGTGCTTTATGTATTGTGTTTGTTTGTGTGTAGGAGTTTTACAAAAGCGTGCTTAATGTTTTGAACACGAAATCCATGTTCTCACTTAGGTACATATTAAACAATATAACGATCCTGTGTCTGCTCGTCATGATTCATCTCCCTTGGTATGTAACATTCACTAATAGCCAATCAGACTGTGGCTTACACTGCATCAAGGGACAATTTAGTCTCAATATAACCAATTTTATGATGGTCAAATGGCACGGCAAATTGATGAACTATACTTTGATATGAATTAATTACTTTTGTTTGCTACCGTACGTATTCATAACAATAATAATAATAATAATAATAATAATAATAATAACAATTATTATTATTATTTAATAATAATAATTAGTATTATTTAATAATAGCAATTATTATTATTTAATAATAATAATAATTATTATTATTATTATTATTATTATTATTTTTATTATTATTATTTTTATTATTATTAACTTTTGTTTGAAAAAATGCTTCGCTCGTTTTGTTTGTTTATTTTTAATTCTTTTATCCAAAAAGTATTTAAAAGCTGAAATTTATTTAAGTTCATGCTTTTAAGATGTTTGTTACACATGAACGAGCCACGTCATTCCCCTTAAAACGTGGAGGAGCCTTATCCTTCCCTGAGGGTCCTAGTCGAAGGAAAGCTAACTTCATAAAACTGATGTCATTTAACGCGTTGTAAGCCAAAAAATGAGCTTTTAGCGCAAAACCCATCTGAAGGTGAAGCCCTGGAGGAACAATGGCGAGCTAATTGCAGTCTATGTTTTCTCTTCCTTGAGGACCCCAGGTGCTGCGTCTGATGAATGGCTGCTTCCTGTAGCTTAGGCTCTCCTGTATGCTACAGATCAATACCCGAGTGAAAGAGCTGATCGCGGCATTTTCAATAAGATAACTTTGTCTGCCGATGTATCTCAACCCGATTGCGTGCTGCAGATGCTCCGATGGTCCGCTGTAACCGATGGATCACTTACCGTTGAGAGTCTCCTCGGACCGCTTCGACACAGGAAGAAACTCACATATTTAAATACCACTGCGGAGTTAATTATTAACGTAATTTGTCTTTGTATGACTCAATGTTTGGGTTGTCACGCTGCAGTTGGCAATGATGCTTTATCGAGGTGTATGATCTCTGGTTGTCTGTTATTGAAAATATATATTTGGGTTGTCACGCTGCAGTTGGCAATGATGCTTTATGAAGGTGTATGATCGCTGGTTGCCTGTTATTGTAAATATCTATTTGGGTTGTCACGCTGCAGTTGGCAATGATGCTTAATCGAGGTGTATGATCTCTGGTTGTCTGTTATTGTAAATATATGTTTGGGTTGTCACGCTTCAGTTGGCAATGATGCTTTATCGAGGTGGATTATCTCTGGTTGTTTTTTTATTGTAAATATATGTTTGGGTTGTCACGCTTTAGTTGGCAATGATGCTTTATGGAGGCGTATGGTTCCTGGTTGTCTATTATCGTACATATATATATGGGTTGTCACGCTACAGTTGGCAATGATGTTGCTTTCAATGCTCATATGCATATATGTATGTATGTATGTATGTATGTATGTATGTATGTATGTATGTATGTATGTATATATATATATGTATATTTATAAAGCGCAGACATATCAATGCCCTTGAGCATGCTCAAGGCGCTACAATAAAGTAAATAATATCAAACTTGATAAAGTTAGGAAAAATGAACTTCAAAAAGGTGTGTTTTCAGTCTTGACTTGAAAATATTAAAATTTGGTGAGTCGCGAACTTGTGTTGGGAGAGAGTTCCATCACACAGGAGAAAAAGATTTGGAATCAAAGTTTTTAAGATTGAAACGAGGAACAGCATGCAAATTGCAACTTGCTTTGTGATCTGAGGGTGCGTCCAGGTGTATACTCAGTTAAATGTTCAGAAATATATGAAGGGATTGACCCATAAAGACTTTTGAAAGCGAAACAGAGTACTTTGAAGTCGATCCTTGCTCTAACTGGCAGCCAATGAAGTTTTTTGAGGATGGTCACTGGTTTCCCCTGATGCGTTAGGCATATCTGCAATAAGCAATTATTGTTTTAATGAGGTTAAGTAATGTTTGGTTTGTCACACTGCAATTCGCAATGTCATTACTTAGTAGAGTCGTTGGGGTTGATGTTCCTGATACCGTTAAGTCATGTTCCACTAATTCACTAGAATCAATACACGATGTCTATTTATTAGATTTGCAGGTATTCATCACAGATCTGTTTCCTGATGTGATTCAGGTGTCTGTATGTTAAGCTCAAAGCTTCAAGGTGAAACACTGCTTTATACGGCGACATTTGCACAGGTGTGTATTTTTTGCATATGTGCAAATTTGCTTATGTGAGCAAATTTGACGGTATGGACGCATTTACTCGTGCAGATTTTACTCATGTGAGTAAATTTACACCTAGTTGGGACTAAGTGCAAATTTGCTACAACCTGAGTATATGCAGTTTAGATGTGTATTTTTGCTACCATGAGCAAATTTGGTCGTATGGACACATAGCAAATTTACATACAGTAAGTATATTTCCCAACTGATTTCATAATATTTATTTTAAGTGCGTGTCATTGGCAACGCTTAACTCTCTTTGGTTAAAATGATACCAGTTGATATCTAACTTCAAACAGACTAGACAGGCAAAAATGGCTAGCAGAAAAAGAACAAATGAGGGCCAAAAAGGTGGATCTGCATGGAGCGACGATGAAACGAGATGTCTTTTGGGAATATGGGATGAGAATTGTATTGAAGTACAACTTGAAAACCCCAAAACAAATAATGGGTCTATTTATAAAACGATTGCAAGCGAAATGGCTGAGAAATGTATGGTTTTGACAATTTACTACAAATTTACTTATGGGGCTTATACTTCGTATGAATGCACAGCAAATATACTTTTGCTCACGTGTGTAAATTTGCATATATGCAATTTTTCGCCGTATAAACGGAGCTTAAGCTTCAGTTTAGCTTCATTTTATGAGTAGTCATAAATGATAGGTGGATTATGAAAGAAACTTGTTTTTCATGCTTTCCAATTATAACTGTATAGGAAACAAAAATCTACTGTTGACACCTTTTCAGTTTACTGGAGGGTAATTTGTCAAGTAAGAAGGTCACTGAATAAACAATTCAGTAATTTTCAATCCGCTTTCTGCGTCTAAAAGATGTCAATTATTTAAAATTTGTGGGTCCCCTAATGCGAGATGTGAGATCCTGCATCTAGTAAATCTCTGCGTCTGTATAAAGTTTAATTCTCGAGTCTCCATAATTTCCAGACTCAATGCTTTGAAGAAGAGTGGGGAGGAAGACTGGAGGCGCCGAGTTCCCAAGACATTAGAATTTGATACACCTGTAAAACTTCGTGACAAGACTCATCTTGCTAACGTTGAACGTCCGACCAGCATCACTGAGCGTTTGTCCCAGTTGGATGAGTCCAAGGGTGGTTGGAAGGAGAGAGTTGGAGAGAAGGACCAGGAGAAGTTCACTGTTCGAGGGAGACTAGGAAAGGGTAGGTGTTTCAGCAAGTCTTAATTACAAATGGCTCCTTAATATTAAAGGTACACCAGCTGTGGTATCACCATTGGTTCCTCAGTACCAGTCATAGCTCGCAGGTTTTACCGCATCAGAACCATCCAGCTCTCCACTCGCCATGCAGGCTTTTCTCCTGCACTCAGCTGGTGAAAGTGGGAATATCGCTGGAAGATTGCCAAGTCCTACTATATATCCAACCAACAACCAAATATTTAGCGCTACACAAGACTTAAAATTTTAATAATCTTTATTGGTTTTGTGATAACTGATATGTCAGTAAGCAAATTCTCACCAGGTTGATCAATTCAGTGTTTGAATCTCTTTAGAAGTACACATGACCATTGTTTAGTGGTATGTCCACTTGTTGTGAACATTATTAGATTGTTTATTAGAGAGCAAATTGTCACGATCTCCTAATGTTAATATGTCTATTATAGTAATTTGTGGCATTTAGCTGCGAGTACAATGGGCCGGGCATTTTTGGTTTTATAGTAAATGTTCTTCCTAGCATAGAAACTAAAGACATTGTTGAATTATAATTCTGACATTCATCAGGTTTCCCAAATGATGTAGTTATAGCTTAATTTAACTGTAATTCTTTTTATTTGAATATAATCAATTGAATGTGGGAGAGAATTTTATTCTGGTTATAATCCACTGCAGAAGTGTAATGTTGGAGACATTGTTTTTCAGCAGGCACCAAAGAAAGTCCATTGGTTGCCAAATTTCGCCAGACCCCCAGACTTGACGGTTAGTGAATTTTCGTATCAGTGGTTTGAATTTATTTGAATTGACAATGAAACTATTTTAGGTTTCATTCACAAGCTGGCTTCTGCACTGCCTTCTCAAATTTTAATGGTTTTGTTTTCCTTTTCTGGTGGTATGTTTATGTACAACTGGCTATCGAACTTTGTGTATGATATATTACATTCAAATTATGGTGGCGGACTGGTGCCTTCGGTTGAGTTTGGACCTAAAGGTTGTCGGTCTGATTCCTGCCATAAGTGGCTTGGCATTTTTCTCTGCTGTAGTATTTCTACACTCAGTGATCATATGGTATGCTACCACATTGTGGTATCACCATTGGTGCGTCACTTTCCTTGCCCCACTTGCAGCCGTAGCTCGCAGGTTTTGCTGCATCAAAATCATCCATCTGGTGATGCAGGCTTTCCTCTTGCACTCAACTGGTGAAAGTGGGCAAATGGCTGAAAGATTGGCGAGTCCCACTAGAAATCCAACTAATGATTTATTGTCCAAAAGTTGAAATTGTATTATATCATCATATTATATTACTGTTTGAGTGTTGGTAAATGGCTGCATCAGCAAGTAACCAGCTGGTTGTCAGGCACCTTAATTTCATGATGATATTGTTGAAAGATTGCTGACAGCCATGGAAAGTTCAAAATCATTTGTTACTTTTCTGCAGTAGTTAGTATTTCTACATGTAGTGATCATGTGATGCACTGCCATATGGTGGTATCACCATTCAAGCATTGGTTTGTCATTCTCACAGGTTTCACTACATCAAAATCATTCAGCTCTCCACTGGTGATGCGGGCTTTCCTTCTGCACTCAACTGGCAAAAGTGGGCACATGGCTGAAAGATTGCTGTGTCTCACTGTAAATCCAACCAACATTCAAATTAGTTGAGCTTTGCTTGTAGAGTACATCAAGATCGATGTTAATTCAAATTTTGTGAATGCCTTCTTGTTGTCTTGCCTGTTGTGTAATTATTTACTTGAGATATTGTATGCACAGATGCAAATGGGAGTCCATCGCCATTATCCTCACCAACATCACCTTCAAAAGAGTTTGTACCTGTCATCAAGAAAATTGCATTACCCAAGGAAATTATCTCCGGTAAGATGGATACATTTACGTCAGTCAAGTACTTTTTAATCATTTGAAATGTCCCTGTGGCTATTTAGTGTATGCTCGGTTTTAGATTTTAGGCGTTTTGAAATCATAACCTACTTTTGATTTTTGTTTCCTTTTTGTAGAAATTTCAAGGAAATTAATTAATAAAACAGGATGTGCATGATGTCATTTAGTAAGACAATAACAGATGGTCTGGTTGAGTTTAACTTTGAGATAGTTCATTAGGTTTATGTCTTGTATTTAATTAATACAATTGAGATCAGTAAAGCATTTGCCTTGATGGTTCAAATTCTGCCTTGAATATCTACATGTATAGCAGCAGCATAGTGATTCACTTCTGAGATTGGTGTGGTAGATAATTGTCAAAGTCATAGATAAAGATATGCTTAAAGTCTAGCTTATGTTGACTTTGCGTCGAGCAGGAACTGGCAGCAACTGACTTAGCCACGACTGATCGGCACTTGTGCATGGGTGACATAAGTGCTCTTGCAACTGACTTACAACTATTAGGAACTAGTTGTATCCTAAGAGTTGCACATGTTCTACTACTGCAACCAAGAGGAGCAAAGGCCCCCCCCAAATTCGGGCAAAATTGCTCAGAATTCGGGCAACAACACCCCAAGATTCGGGCACATCGAGTGTCAACGTTTTTTTGTTTTGTTTTTGTTTTTTGTTTTTTTTTTGCTTCTCAGTTTTATTAGGTGGTCATTTCTCGAGCAAGAAGGTCACTGCATCCCCCAACTCCGAGGGTTCCCATAGGCCTATGGACACAAACAACATAAGCCCTCTTACAGCTGGTAGCAACTGTATCCTGACAGTTGGGCTTATCACCATCATCTCCAGTCATAGTCGACATAAGCTATCAGTTCAGCTAGTTGCTGGTTCCATCGTATCGTAGTCCACATAAGCTAGGCTTTACACTTTGTGTTTATGGTGTGCTGGGCCAGAAATCTATAAGCTCTGATGGTTGTTTAAATCTATCATGGGTCAACTTGTGAGCAGCTTAATTTTGAAGTGGAGCCTTTAATGTAGTTCAAATATTGCTAAAGATAATTGTAAGCCTGATCTGATTGTATGTATCTTTCAGGTCCTGCTCCTATTAAGATCGCTAAGGAGAACCAGGAACAGGAAGAGGAGACAAAGCCCCCTGTTAAAGTTGCTGTACCTAAGATGGATAGCGAGGCTATAGAAATGTTCTTCCAGACCAAGGATATCACGGAGATCAGTGACAAGATTGACGTTGATATTGATGATTTCAACGAGATCTTCATGAGAGCAAACGAAATGTAGGTTTGTTTCTAAAATGCAATCTTTTATTGTTTTGGTAATTCAAACACTTTACGCAGAATTTAATAATATTGTTGTTCCTATTCCACTTTTACATGGTACCGTTTGATGTGCATTTCACTGAAAGATGGAAGAGGTATGAAACTCACTTGGCCTAGGTAATTCATCAGTCTTGAGTTCAGTTTGACTGGGAGCCATCTAGACTGACATTTAATCTCAGTAATAAGCTTAATCTACAAAAATTGTTTCTATAATACTAAAAAAATAGCAGAAAAGCAGCCCAGAGAAATTCCTAATTTTTGAGAGCTAAGAGCCCCTAGACTTGCTAAATATCTAGATTTGAGCAGGTTTCATTTTCTGTGTATGCCCTAGGGTCTGGGAGACTAGTGGTTCATTACATAGGTGAAGTTTTAATTGGTGTGGGGTTGGGATGGCACAGTGGTTATTGTGTTGGCCCAGTAACTTGCCAGCCTTGGTCGTTGTGGTTCGAATCTCATCCAGGTGCCCTTTTTCAGTCAAGAGATTGACCCTTGACATGATGTAGGTGTGATATAGTTGCAAGATTACCAAAACCTGTGTTAAATCCAAAATCAATCACTCTGATGTTATTTGATGTAAAGCTGAACGATTTCTAAGGGCCAGAGCCTTTGCTCTTCCTTGTTTTGAGGGGCATAGGATGGCACAGTGGTTAGTGCATTGGCCCAGCAATCTGCCATCCTTGGAGGTTGTCGTTCAAGTCCCGTCCGTGCACCTCACTTTTAGCCTGGAGAGACAGGAACACCGACATGATGTGGCTGAAAGATCGCCAAAAACCACATAAAACCTGATATCATTCGCTCACTCCTTGTTTTGAAAAATATCCCAAGTTTTGAAGGCATGATGCAACTTTCTGTGTTTAATTACAGGCTGCCATCAGTCAAGAGAGCTCGTCCTGCAAGGACAAAGTCTACCAAAAGTAGAAACCACTTGAAGACAAGATCTCTGCAACTCGAGTTGAAGGATGAGTACATGGAAATCAGCCATGGGACTGCAGAGAAGGAATTCAAACGGATGAAGAAAGAGACACGTAAGCACCATTTTACATACAGTCGAGTCGCTGTAGTCCGGATGTCAATAATCTAGATGTCTTGATTTCCAAATATTTTTGTGTGTGTAACATTTTGTTCACTATGTAAAATTCTCCATATATCTTGGATTCCGTATCCGAATGGCTCCAACTTGTAACGAAACAGTAAAGTAAATGATAATTTAAACTGAAGTCCAAAGCATTTCCTTGACCCACTAATTGCATAATCAGTAAATGTCACTTAATCAGTTTAGGCGATTACTTCTCAATTACTTCAGAAAGTAAGATAAAAGTGTGTACCTGTTGCTTATTTTATTTGTTTTTGCTATGTTTATGAGTTTATTAAAGATTTATTCATTTGGGGCCCGGGTAGCTCAGTTGGTAGAGAGTCTGCCTCACAACTGCAAGGTCGGGGGTTCGAATCCAGGCTGGGTTACTTTCGTTCGACTCAACCATTTGGTGCTTTTTGTACCAACCGTAGCGCTATGGTTCAAACATTACCCACTGCTATTTGTATGGATAACCTTTCTTGTTTAGGATTGACCTGCTTTAATTTCTTCTCATGAGCAGTAATAAAGATCAAATAAAATAAATTTAACTATTTCTTTGTAGTTTCAAAGGAGGCAGGATTTGCTCAAGAGGCTCTGGCTGGGTTAGCGAGCAAGGAAAACTTCTCTAAAATAGCTTTAAGGAAGACTGAGACATCCACACCTACTGGCACACATAACTTCCAACCTTACAAGGAGTTGATGCTGCTTCATGTGAAGGGTATGTATCAACATATGTCAGATTAAATCTAATAGTGTGAGGAACAACTTTCTTAGAAATTATGTACATTTGTATGACAAGAATGTGTTAAAAAAAGAGGTTACCTTTCTCAGAAGACTTGTCACTTTCATGAATTTCATTTGTTGTGGCGTAGCTCATTCTGTTGATAGTAACTTCTGGCTGTCAGAAACCTTAATTTCATGATGATATTGTTGAAATATTGCTGACAGCCATGGCAAGTACAAACTCATTTGATACTTTTCAGGACGATACAAGATACAGACCCGTCTCGTAGAACCATCAGCAGCCTCGATCAATAGTGGAGATTGTTACATCTTGATCACAAAGGATAGGATAATCAACTGGGTGGGAGAGTATTGCAACGTCATCGAGAGAGCTAGAGTAAGTACTCGTAATATTCTTGTCTGGCAACCTGTTAGCGCTGGTTGGTTTGACGTTTGAGCCTAGCCTCATTTTGGTTAGCAAGATTAAGATATATGCAGTCATATTGTTGAATGAGTGGTAAAACCTTAAGATCCAATATTACACATTCTAAATCATTTGATGCCAAAATGTCTTCAGTAAGCTTTAAAATTGATATACTTTACTAAGATAACGCAAAGGCCAATTTATGTTGCATTTTTCACATCAAATCGTCAAGATGTTGACTGATGGTTCAGACTTTCCATGCTAATACAAGATCATCTTGACATCTCTTGTATCATGGGGTGCGGGATAGCATAGTGGTTAGCGCGTCGACCCAGCAATCTGCCAGCCTTGGCGGTTGTTGTTCGAGACCCGATCAGGCACCTCTCTTTCAGCTTGGAGAGACAGGAGCCCCGACACCGATGTGATGTTGGTGAGACCGTGGTGATGTGGCTGAAAGATTGCCGAAAACCATGTAAAACACAAAATTACTCCGCACTCTCTTTTAATCAGAGAAAGACAAAGAGGGAAATTTCATGAAAGCATTCATATTTGAGAATTGGGATTTGTAGATAGTAAGGTTGTAATGATTAGCTGTCAGAATATTTTTATTTTTGAGTGATCTGTTTCAGTCTGCCGATCTCACTTCGTTCATCCATCAGAAGAGAGATCTGGGATGTAAAGTAGCAGCTATGGTCATTGTTGATGAGTGCAAGACACACCTAGGTGCAGGAAAACATTTCTGGTCGGCTTTAGGAGGGCAGAAGGAATACCAGAGTAAGCACATTGAGGAAACTTGCTCTTCAGTTTTCGCTCTTGTTTGTTCTTCAAAGTCAAGTCCCCAATGATCTTACGGACAAACATTTAATGCAGTATGTGATTGGGATTACAGGGTCAGTTTTAGGGACCGCTGGGGGCCAATTGGAGGCTACTTTGGCAGGGCCCAATTGGAGGCTACTTTGGCAGAGCCCAATTGGAGGCTACTTTGGCAGAGCCCAATTGGAGGCTACATTGGCAGGGCCCCATTGGAGGCTACTTTGGTGGGGCCCAATTGGGGCTACTTAGTTGGGCCCAATTCGAGGCTACTTTGGCAGGGCCCAATTGGAGGCTACATTGGCAGGGCCCCATTGGAGGCTGCTTTGGTGGGGCCCAATTAGGGCTACTTTGGTCGGGCCCAATTGGAGGCTACTTTGGTCGGGCCCAATTGGAGGCTACTTTGGCGGGCCCAATTGGAGGCTACTTTGGCGGGCCCAATTGGAGACTGCTTTGTTGGGGCTCAATTGGAGGCTACTTTGGCGGGCCCAATTTGAGGCTACATTGGCGAGGCCCAATTGGAGGCTACTTTGGTGGGGCCCAATTGGAGGCTACTTTAGCGGGCCCAATTGGAGACTGCTTTGTTGGGTCTCAATTGGAGGCTACTTTAGCAGAGCCCAATTTCTGTAAAGAAAACAAGGACAGACTGGGTAAAACAAACTAAAAATATAGAAGAAAGAAAGATTACCCTATCGTAAGGCCCAATTGGGTGCAGTTGTACCAATTGGCTTAAAACTGACCCTGCATGGTTATAGCGGAAGCCTAGTAAGATGTGACCCAAGTTTGGTCTAAATTACTCCTCGTCATATCTTTTGTTCATTTATTCTTTTTAATGAAGCTCTGGCAATCAGGTGATGCAGATGAATATTTTTTGATGTTAAACATGGCTGAAATCACTCTTTAAGATATCAGAAAATGGTCTTTGATTTTGGTAATAATTCCGAATAGTTAACTCTGTGTAAGTGGTGGTAATTGTCTTTCAGCTGCTGGGCCTGATGAAGAAGACGAGTTGTTTGAGAGTCACATCATCACAACCAACATGATTTATCGGTTCGAGGACAATTCCATGGTACCGTACGAGGAGTATTGGGGGATGCAGCCAAAATATGAAATGCTAAACAAAGATGAGGTATGAACGTAATATAGTGATTAGGCTTGTATAATGAATTGTAGATGAATCAGTAAGCATGGATAAAAATTGATTGATAATACTGCTATATACTAGTATGCAGCAATACTGGTTTTAAAATGACGATACAGTACTGTCTTGGCAACATTCTGATGTAGCATCAGACTTTATGCCAGTTAGTTTAAGTTTCATCGGTTAATTTCCATTCATCTTGACGATGGGATGATGCAGTGGTTAGCGTGTCGACCCAGCAATCTGCCAGCCTGGCTGTTGTGGTTTGAGTCCCGTCTGGGCACCTCTCTTTCAGCCCGGAGAGACAGGAACCCCGAAACATGGTGATGTGGCTGAAAGATTGCCAAAAACCACATAAAACCACAAATCACTCACTCACTCAATTATTATGCAAATGTTCCCCAGGTGCTGGTGTTTGACTTTGGGACTGAACTCTACATCTGGCAAGGGAAGACAGTTCCCATGGAAAAGCGCAAGATGGGACTGAAGCTTGCCCAGAAACTCTGGGAGAAGGGCTATGACTATTCCGAGTGTCTTATAAATCCAATGTGTCCATTACACGGTTAGTTGTGATTTTAGTTAATCCCTTAATTAATGCTTGCCTTGAATAAACACCTGATCGTGAATAAACGCCTGATCTAAAAGTGCAGTGTTTAATTGAGAATTTATGGTAACTGCAAGATAGGAGAGTGGGGGGGGGTCTGCCTTGTGCAAAGTAGTTGGTCAGCCGTGGCTGTAAATTCGTACCCTCCCATCTCCAGAAGCGCAACAGACAGCCACAGTTGGCTTACTGTTTGTTCTGTTTTGTCATGATCATGCTACGGTGTTACAGATATTCTACGATCTCTTCCATTATTTTGACCAACATCTTAAAAGTGGACCTGTAAGTTGGAATGATGTAGCTGAACTATTGATAAAACTATGACCATTAAAGTGACCTCCTGTTTGTAAACACAGGTGGAAAAATGGTAAGGACAGTTGCCCTCCCAAGAAATCCGTTGTAGCATTATTTTCGCCAATTCAGACATATTACGTTAATCTACTTCCAGACAGCACCTCAGTGACTGCCAAGAGCAAAGAACGACCATCGTGGGCATTGTTTGGTAAAGTCAATCAGAACATGGAGACCATCTTGTTTCGAGAGAAGTTTGCTGATTGGCCAGATTCCTCCAGGTTGATTGGTGTCAAAGAAGCTACAAGTCCAAAATTCCATGTATGAAGACAGTTTATTAAAATTAAAGTCCTCAGTTCTTTTAAATGATAAACACAGCAAGACTTTTGGAAAACATTGCCAATGTGTAGAAGAAGAAAAATGAAGATTTTCTTGGTCAACATACATTTGTATTGTATAGTACTTGTATTGTACCAAGAAGATGTCAACTAAATTGGATACCTTCTTGACCTGTTTTGCTGTCTGATTGAAGTATATTTTTGAACTCTGTGTTTCAGATTGAAAACGTTGAATTACGAGCCTATGATGCGACACTGATGATACCTCTTAACACTTCTCCAGTGACTCTGTTGTTGGAAGGATCTCATGTCGGCAGGGGGACCAAATGGTCAGTCAGTCTGCCTCAAGTTTTTCATAACACTGCTTCATAATACTTCCCTTCGTGGTGCAACTACAATTCCTTCTGTATTCCATCTGATTCAGCAGTTCAAATATGTTTCTAATACGTATAGAAGAATGCATGAGGAGCGGTGGATTTGTGAAAAACAATCAACGAGCCCTGATTTTTTTTATGAATCCACCGCTTCTCATGCATTCTCCGGGGCTCATTGATTCTTTTTCATGAATCCACTGCTCCTCAAATTAATCCATTTCCACTTTTCCACTGTGTTTATATATTATATAATTATATATTGACAATTTCCTGTATCAAATTCAGTGTTTTCTTAACCCCTTGACGACGGATAGCTGCTATAGCGGACCTAGATGTTTTGCACGTGGGACCAATGCCTAGCTTACTTTACACTGATTGATGTTA
>JAUELE010050148.1:0-15802 GCA_031471655.1 Diodora aspera
CCAAGTCTTGAAGGGATATCTCTTGTATATCCAACGCATTTTTGAATTTATTCAGTAGTCTCTCAAAATCTTGGTATTCTTTCTTTTAGACGTCAGTATATATTCTTGTCAAATACATCAAACCTCAAACGTGAAATTTTAGAAGAAAACAAACAAGTATTTTCTCGGCATTTAGCTAAGAACAAAAATAGATTTACTCACGCCATGCTATCTAGAAGATATTTTTGTTTTGGTTTCTTCATGCATGTATTTATTAAACTAAATACTCGACGTGCTGCAGAAACTCAGATATTTTACACTGCAGAGCAATGCATGCCAACTTTATTTTTTCCCTGAATTCAAGTACCCCTATTAAAGAATAAATGAGTGTCGTGTACTGAAGAGGGAAGCCAGGGAACACTTCTGGCGGAGATTCATAGTGCATGTCAAGTTGTCAACTTAATTACCTGCTAATTACGTCTTATACGTATCAAAGTAGATTGACATGTGAAGCGGTTTAAACAGATGTCCACAGCATGAGGCTAACATCATTCAGCTTGATCCAATTTATGAATGGTAACTTTAAAGTTAGCAACACCAAATCACCAAATTTCGATACCATGAGTTAGAAACGACGACTAATTATGTTCCCTTGATGCTTTGCAACAGGAACTGAGATGTGTAGAAGTATCCATCATTGGTGTTTTACTTATAATCGGAAGAAACAATAAACTGTCAAACAATCTAGTATCCTAACTTCCTGCCGCATGAAGGCGAGATTTATTGATGGCGATCCTGTGTCTAGACGCCAAATAACTCTCGTTATCTTGAAATCAATCCGCCAATTTGACGGCGATAATTTTCTACTTAAATCAACCAATCACGAATGTTGACGCAAACGACTGGCGTGCCATGGTGAAAAATATTACCCATGATCCCTTGAGTCCGCCAACGTTCCTACCATGATGAAGATCCCGAGACAAAGGCGTTTCTAATCTTTAATCGACGTCACTTTGGAGGAAATAATATTATGTAAGACGTTTTGAAACAGACTGACTTTGGAATCAAGCCGTGACTGAAAGTCTGATATGCACGAAATAAAAGTCTAGAATTCGCTTGTCAATACATCCAACAACTGATATCCATCTTTGAAGAATTTCTCAGGTCATTCAGACTCTCTTGATCTTCGTCCGGTGGTAGTGTCAAGTCGATGGTTTATTTCCGATGGGACAGCATTAATAATAGGTAGACGGAATGTGCTGTTTTAGATGGCGGTTTCTATATTCTACACACTACAAATGGTTTTGTAGACTGGTCAATATCATTGTGATTTCCAGCTTCATCGCTATCGCGTGTAAGACATGTACATGTATCCGTCAGCAGCAATACACAAATATACTCTCCGACACCATGGAGATTCAGATACGATTTGTTAATGTGCTGTATTGGTAAACATTAGGCCCCGTTTATGAAAGCAACTTATCATTTCAACCTCCCAAAACAGTATCGTAATCAACGTTTAACGTTTTTCATCGTTTTACAAAGCTCTTCTAAAGTTTCACAACATGTTACATAAGGTCAAAACTTGCGACATCTTAAACCTCGTCCTAGCCTATCTTTACAACATCCTAAAGCTATGACCCCTCCATAAAATGGGAGATGTAAGTCTTCTCCAAATGAAACCTTCTTCAATGAACAGTTTGCACGTATAACCTAGTTTCGTATTGAAATCGTCGTGGAGAGGAGTCAATACTATAAAAATCATAAATCAGATGGACTGATGGATGGGTAGACAAGGTACTCCCAGTTGACATATGTTAATGACGACCTAATCCAAGATATTTGATCATAAACCAGTTGGACTGATGGATGGGTAGACAAGGTACTCCCAGTTGACATATGTTAATGACGACCTAATCCAAGATATTTGCCGCCAATAAATAGTGAAGAGTGATGATTTAAATCTAAATCATCTAAATTCCCTACTTCCGCATGACAAATGATATGTAACACCGAACGTGCCAAATATCAGAGAGCGCTATTAATGTTCATATCTTTCACCGTATTGGCCAGATTACCATATGCCTATGAATCCTCATGACTGAGAGACTCAATCCATGGAGCGCGTTAAGTGAACACTAAAGTGCCATTGCCAAAGTAGACGTGCTCCTGAAATGCAATACTGCCTTTCCTATTACCTGCCTTTTTGACTAATGTGGAAGATTTGTTGAAGTGTACGTTATCTCAGAAGACCTATAAAACTGAAACTGGAAACTAGTCTCAAACAAAAACTGCGGCTTGACTTACTAGTAGTTTGTACAAGACCTTTCGTTGAGCCCAAGACAGAAGGTATTATACGGCGTGCTGTCCATGCGATACACAGAGCCCCAGTAGGACGAATATTCATGTTCGTCAGGACAATTTTACGTTTAGTAGTTTTTCAGCTTTATTTTTTCGTGTGCACATGTAATCCTTTCTGCCTGATAGGAAGGGAAAACGAGCTTATAAACACGAAATGATCGTCAAATTTGATGGAACACTGAGGCGAAAGCAATTAGCGACGCCCATTTTAAGTCTAATGCCCCAGAACGTGACAAAGCATTATATTGCGTTTTGGATGTAATCTTTACACTGTTTTATTCTACTCATAACAGAATGAGGATTAGATTTCAGTTTTCACGGCTTCTAAAAACCAAGTGCAGAGAAAATGGAACATTTCTGTGGATACATATCAATCCTCTTAACGTGTTGTAGTTCTAACGTAGCCTCATTTAAATTGTTGCAACCAATTTCTTAACCTCTCCGCTGCTGTACTCGATTTTCAAACCTATTACTTTAAAACCCTCTAAAGCTAGAGTATAATCACAGGTTTGTAGAAGGTCACAGAAGGTCACGTGTGGATCCAAATGCTTAAAAGATATAATCAAGAACCAGAGTGCAGACTCATTACTTAACTCTTTAGAACTAGATTCATTTTGATAGTTGCTAATATAAAAGGAACTGCGCCACTAGGGTTAAGCCATATAAAGCACGTGAAATCATTGTCTCTGAACGCAATGCCTATTCTAAGTCAACAAACTAGGCCTGTTCTTTTCCCTTAGGCTGAGTTGAGTTGAAATATTTCTTTACCTTGCAATGGCAATATTTTGGCCATAACAACGTTATGTGGAAGGTGTACAGCAAGGGGAGAGATAGTTTATAAAAGAGATCGATAGAAAAGTGAAAGCAAACGATCCCAATGTTAGTCGCCTTTTACGTCAAGCATTCGGTTACCGAGGCCCTATTCTTCCTGATTGATACCCATCTCACTCCCTGGAAGCCCCAGGGAGTTTTCATGTGTAACCTTACCTATAAGTGGAATATATTCCGACGTCGGGGGCATGTTCTCTGCCACCAGCAACATAAACACAGAGAACGCTAGAAGAACTGTCAATCCCAGAGTGACCTTCTCCCCAGAGTCTGGCGGCAACAGGAACCCCGTCAGGGACAGACTCGACAAGAGCATGCACGGGATTATCACGTTGAAGAAGTAGTACAGGACCCTCCTCCGTATGTGGATGTAGAATGTTACATCTGGGAAGGGCTCTTTACAGCATGGGTAATAGATCACATTCCGGATAACTTTAGTGTCCACCAGTGTCCATTCCCCGTTGTCCACATAGTTGGCGAGGTCCACCTCCATGCTCCTGTTGGTCACGTCTACCTGAAAACCGTCATAGGCCCACGATCCTAACTTCAGTTTGCAGACCTGGTCATCGAAGGGGAAAAACGTGATGTCCATTTTGCAGGATGACCTAAATCGGACAATCGGTGGCCAGAAAACATTGCCATCACTACTGACCATTGCAAGAGCCCGCATGTATTTCTTGTTGTGGTTGTCGACACTAGATAACCAACAGAAATGTATTTATTCATCATATACATACCATTTAAATAATTCACAAAACTATATGTAGTTTGGCATACGTTCACATTATTTCGATTAGTCAAGTTTGCTAAATTAACATCATCCTGCAACACGAGTGAATAATATTATTATCGTTTGCATACACGACTCGTCATAAGATATCATTATCGATACGAGTCTGTTATATCTATTACAAAAGTATTTTTCGGATGTAGAGTAAAACAGGCATATGACAACAGGCATATGACATGACATGTATTGGATACTGCTGCCTTCCCTTCCAGAAACAATTACTTTCCGTTCAGCCCAGAAAACTCCTGGATCAGAAGTGTCATCAAAATGAGATATTCAGTTACTTTACCTGTTATACAGCACGATATCGGGCAACCATATGAGGTCACAGGGTATTCTCAGTCGCGTTATGTTGGCATATGTTATGTGGTCCCATCTTAGCTTTTCGTCATACCATTCCTGGAAAAAGTAAGCATGTCATGTTTTATTAAAGTTAAATGTTTGGAGCATACTGTGTTCAATAAATAACATATACTGTCGATTAAACATTATAATAGTGTTTGCGTCAATGAATATCGTCGTATCCCATCTTGGCAAACTGCGACAAAATCATTTTGTACTTTTAAACAGAACCCCTTACAGTCCATCACAAAGTGACATCTACTGTGCCTACCTGACACATTAACCTTCGCGAGATTACAAATATGGGATAAAAATATGTGCACGTCACAGCGAATGCAGACCGGATGTTTTGACACTCTTGCAAACCGATCAAGAAAATGTTTGAGAGCATCGATAAAGTTGCGTGCACGGCAGTTTATTCAAGATATACTAGTATACATGTACAGTATTCACAATAACCGGTATAAAGTGGAACGTAACAATGTACACAACAAGATTGTTCAGACAGTTTGCGAACGATTTTTATTATTTAATTACCCCCGGTCTTCAAAAATTAATTTCAATTAGAAAGTAGACAAAAGCATTAAAAATGCTATATGTTTAATGCATCAACCGTGGTATGTACATATGTATATGTATATTTATCGTTCCCAAAGTTATTTTGCGAAAGGAAAACACTGAATTTGACCACGTATCCATTTTTAAATACATTTATTTTAAAATACAAAAGAAAATGCTTTGCAATGATTTGCGTTCCTCCGTCGTGGCACTAAATTATTCTATTATTACGACACCCACGTTGATATTTTAGCTGTTTGTCATTTGATTTCACAATGGGCGTTTGAAATGCGAAAACATACCAAGCTAATTAATATCATAGTTGTCATTAATATATAAACTCTAAGAAAGTGGGCAGATAAACAGTAAATAAATCAATAACAATGAAATGGTGATGAATCTTGCTACCATATATCAATGCATTCGTTTTGAATTGACGCATATGTTCCAGCATCCTCGAAATCCAGGCTATAATTAACTACCGTCTCAATCCGTCAAATACCCTGGACCCACTCCTATTTACGACGATCGTTTCGAGGCGAGCGGTTTGACCAATCAGTGAAGCTTTTATGGCGCGTCTCTCCTAACATCGGCGAAGTAAAGACGTTATATGTTTAAATTTATTAAGAGTTACTTCTCGTGCAGTTATGTGACATTTTGTTGGATGTCTATATTTAGCATTTTGGGACTTTCCATTCTCACAAAACGATCGTCGTGAATAGGAGTAAGTCCAGGGTATTTGACGGATGGAGACAGGAGTTAATTATACTCTGGATTTCGAGGATAGTTCCAGATATGCACGAAGTAAAGACGCACGGAACTGTGTTAAAACAATCAAAATACGTATTCATATGACGCAAGTCTGTAGTGCTACGGCTATTGCTTTTATGAAAACTACAAAGGTTTGTAAACGCAAAATATACTGACGATACTAAAAGGTTTCAGTTATTTTTCCTTCCGTCTTTATGTCGTAATTGATCGAAAGGATGCTTGGATGAGCATCATTTGATTGACATCATGTCATTGACACCACTTCCTAATCGTGAAGGGATATCGTTTGCATAACCCAACGCATTTGTGAATTAATTCAGTTGTCTCTATCTCAAAATCTTGGTATCGTTTCTTGGACACATCAGTATAGTTTTTGTTGCTCATTATAGTTCCTTGCGAATGCAAAATATCTTACAATATCTATCCAATATTACAATATCTACCAAAGTATTTGATAAGTATTGAGAGACTTCTTCTCCGTATACATTCCCATATAGTAGGCAGCAGGGGATTTGTTGTGGCACCGACATATTAAACAAACAATTGTCAAAGACGTTATGGAACTACATGACAGCTATATTTCTTTCCTTCCTGATTATGCATATTTTACATTCGATTTTGTGCCCAAAAATATTGTTCGCATACGTTTTACCAGATATTAAATGACAATGCATTGAAAATACGTCGGTGTTAAAATGGAATCATCATATTTCTACCTCCGCATGACAAGAGCATTTCGGCATTTACAAACTTCAGCCATCTTCACAGTCGATAAATTGTCCCTTGGGTCCAGTAAAACACGACACCTTTAAAACGCTGTCACTTTACTTTGCATTCCGTCAAGCAATTTCAACACGCACCCTCATCGAACGGATCAATGTGTAAATGGAACCATAAACGATGTGGAAAACTATCCACTTTTCGTCAAAAGCTTTATACTCGTGTGCAAAAACTCAGCCATATTTCAAGTGGATGCTCACCTGGTCCAGCCACACGTTGATGGACATCACCTGGTTCTTCTCGTCCTGCGGGCACAAAATAAACATAGTAATTGCATTAACAACGTTTTGTACAGGCCAGTTCTTGACAATGCAACTGGCCAAAACAAACACTCCGGATCCAAAACGGGTTAGGGGAAAATGAAACCAAACATACAGTGTCGACAGTCCTTCAAGCAGTGCAGGTGAAACACTTAACAAAACCTGTACGATTGGTCATTAAAGCAATCCATAGATCACCAATCTTCCGTTCAATCGTTTTGTCTGTAATCGAACTCTTTCGTCTGTAAGAGCAAAGAACCGATAATGTTTCAGCGATAACATTGAATTTCCTTTCGGTTAGTCGTGAATTGTAATGGAGACAATGTTATCATCCGACTCCTACAGACATCTTACAAGTAATTACCAGTAATTTGACAAATCCTCGATCAGATCGTGCCAAGGATCTGTCATGACACACCACTGACACGTTCGAGACAACTTGACTCGCTTTATCATAGGTGCCTGACCTATTTCACTAAGACATTAAGTGGAGTTGCAGGTGCGTGTTCAAACCCCCTAGATGACAGAAATGACTATTGACATCACCGCGCGGCTAGAAATGGATGGCACTTTGTCCAAAGCGTTTCACTTACGTTTCTTTCCTGTTGAGGATTAAGATGAATTTCGTCACTCAAAACAGACTCTAGCGATTCAGACACAATATTTGCGCTGTATTCCCATTGCGTGCGTCTTTGATTTAGCAAATAACGTCAACTGATGACCTTTAAAGAGTATGTAGATTTTGTTCACTACAAATTTGTTGAAACTTGGTTGATTGGAAGTGCTTGCCTATTATGATATATTTCCATGTAAATGAAGAGATTCGTGTTGCATAAAATGACCATGTGTAATAAATACAAGTTTGCGTTAGTAACTTTCTGTATGCGATGTACGATATTCAAATATAACTCCTTATACCCCAAGTCACTTCACCAACTCACGGACCTGTTGTTCCCATTACAGACACATATATTATAAATATTATAGTACTCTAAAGTTTTAACATTACGGATCTATACATTGTAAATCTGTTATTTAAACACACACACGATACATATTTAAAAGGTAACTCATTTAATTCACGCAAATTATCTTTCCAGTAATGAAAAACATCGTGGTTCTTGATTACAGTTAACATATATCTTATTCACAGATCTGTTTCCTGTTCGAATGGCTAATTTTAAATCGTTTACAAATGTGGCGGTCGTCGCAGCAGCTGTGGATAAATTCATCCACATATCGGTTTGTAATTATCCATAGGAAGCTGAACAAAATGATGCTATGTTGCTTACAAACCTTACCTAAGAATATTTTACATTCAAATGCAATGTTTTCCACAATGCTGAATAGATTTAAATCATATTGTAGATGTCATTGTAGATAACATTGCAGAACATTAAGTGTTACCTGTCAGGTTATCACAATGTTATATCATTCAGCTGATTGAGAACTATCACAAAAATAGCATTTGATTCAACTCTTAACTTACACATTTCGGCATACACAGAAGGGTTCAGTCATTACTCCAACTAGACTAGCTAAAAGTCGTCTAAAGTATGAACATCCAAAATATTTTTAGGTTAGGAATGTCATCATTACGGAAACTGACTGTAATCGGGAGACGTGCCTGTGTAATGATCTGACACGACAACTGCCAAATGAAGCCAGTTGTGAACGTAAAGCTTTAATGGACTTTAATGGAACTCATCCTAAAGCAAATTAGAGCGTTTTGTACGCCATCATTAACGATCAGCAGAACATGTGGGTATCAACAGATTACACACAATAACAAAGTGCACTTCCGCTTCCTCTTACAAGGGTCAAAGTAACACAGCTCGCCGAAGCACGACATATGTTTCCAGTGCAAATATACATCTGTTTGCCCGCCCCCCCCCCCTCCCCGCAATGTGTTACGTGAACACTTCTGATGCGGTGAAGTGTCGTGGCCGGATCAGGCGATGAAAATTGGGAAGTATTGTCGATGATGATTAATGCAAACGTGTTTATGCAGGTTTAGCTTCCGAATACTGTACTAATGTCGTGCGCAGGAGCTTGTATTGATTCAGTTAGCACAGAACATCACTTAGTTTCATACACGATGGGTGATCAATAACATATCATATTTGTTTATGACGATGGGCACTCCTAAATGTGATGTGGGTTTACTATTTGGGAGCTCTTCTGCCTGCATACTGATAAGTACATTGAATCCAATATTGGATATCACAGGTTCAGAGAGCAACATATCTTCATTTAAAGGGTTCGATCTGGAAAATGTCACTACCAAGTAGCATATTTTATTCAGAATACATTCATATGGTACTGATTATAATGGTAGTTCAAGCATGAATCATTAGATGTTCTGCCAATATCGCTCTGACAGGTGAACTTTTCCCCCTGTGAACTTCAACACAGAGAGACGGCTCCCCACAAGCAGACAGTCCGTCCATTATTTAATCCTGCGATGTGGAAAACTTGAAAGCGCACAAGGAACTGTCAAGGACAGTGATTCAACAGTTGTGTTCCTGTTTACGTGTATTATATCCACTACTGTCAGCTCGTGTGGCTATATCGTCTATATACTGTATATATCTGTCCACCCTTGAGGCTTTTCGGTCTGGTCATTAAAGGAAAAGGAGAAAAACACCCGAAAAGGTTATCCAGTTGTGCAACCAATTTATCTTTTAAAAAACCTGTCTTGAAACCAACTTAACATTTCCCATATCAAAGCGATCTTAGTGACAATCAATCTGAGTCAGTTGCGAAATCAGCACGGAAACAATTCCTGTTCCGAAAACAATCTTGGGGAAGTTTTAAGACTTGTAAGAGGTTCACAACTGCTATGTGGAACGGAATGGCAGATGTAGCTGAGTTTGAAAAGTTGATCTTAATGCCTACCGCAGAGGGATGCAAATAAACGCTAAACAGAAAACAGTTTCGTGTAGCTGACATTTTTCGCATTTCGTTTTGGTGAAAAACAAGAAACACTTGTTTCGCGAAACAGGAAACCCGAAACAAGCATGTTTGTTAAGCATTTATTGTTCACTACCTCGTTTTCGGGCATCCGTCTGCGGTATCCAGTGAAACACGAGCTAAACAGTAGGTAGCAATTGGCCAATCATAATGCACGATTTTATCACGTGATTGAAGCATGGTTTCAAAATTAGCCTTTCCTGTTGTCTCCGGTGTATCCACGACCTCACCAAACACTGTTAGTTTTACCCCGACGCCTCATATTTCTTCACATTAAAAAGATTAACACAATCTTTCAAGTGGTTGCGCGCCAATTTTCCAATCACGCGATTTTTGCCTTATTTGGACCTGGGAGTTATCTCCCTTCTTTTGTTTCAAGCTTGTTTTTGTGTCTCGTGTGCCGTAGACGCGAAACTGGAGCTACACGAAACTGCTTTCTGTTTATTGTTTAATCGCATCCGTCTGCGCTAGGCATAAGAAGTTACGATGAGTTGTACGCTAAAATCCCTTTGTGGAACAAGGCACACGTTCTTGTGGATACTACTCTGAAATACACTGTAGCTGCGGTACTTACAACATCAAGCACTTGTGTGAGAGTGATGCCAAGACGTATGACGACTGGTTGGGAGGCGTCGTACACAGGTCGTACGGAGGGGTCGTAATTCTCCCGCAGTTTACTAAGGAGTCTCTGTTCGTCTGTCTCTCTGGTCGTCCAGGACACGACTGAAGAACAAGCAAGGTATTGGATCATTAATGATTGTCAATCAATGTTAAGGACACAGCTGACGAACAAGCAAGGTATTGGATCATTAATGATTGTCAGTCAATGTTAAGGACACGGCTGAAGAACAAGCAAGGTATTGAATCATTAATGATTGTCACTCAATGTTAAGGCCACAGCTGACGAACAAGCAAGGTATTGGATCATTAATGATTGTCAGTCAATGTTAAGGACATGACTGAAGAACAAGTATGGTATAGATCATTAATGATTGTCAGTCAATGTTATGGACACGGCTGAAGAACAAGTAAGGTATGGATCATTAATGTTTGTCAATCAATGTTAAGGACACGGCTGAAGATCAAGCAAGGTATTGGATCATCAATGATTGTCAGTCAATGTTACAAGCAAGGTATTGGATCATCAATGATTGTCAGTCAATGTTAAGAACACGGCTGAAGAACAAGAAAGGTATTGGATCATTAATGATTGTCAGTCAATGTTATGGACACGGTTGAAGAACAAGCAAGGTATTGGATCATCAATGATTGTCAGTCAATGTTAAGGACACGGATAAAGAACAATAAGGTATGGATCATTATTGATTGTCAGTCAGTGTTAGCAATCTTTCAGTAAGAACTCAAAGTGATGTACAAAACAATGGAGAGAAATCAGAGAAAATCAGTTTGAATGCTTGTCAGAGGGAGAAGTAACAGATCTTATTCAGTTGACAGGTATAAAGTAAATAGGTTACTGGAGGTTAGTCTTTGTACTCTCAGAAGCTCAGCGGGGTAGGTCATTGATGACAACAGGATAATTAGACAAGTATTTATCTTGTCGTTTTGTAAATTTCCGCTATGTTTTGTGTTTATCGCACTGCGATCAGACCACCAGAGAGGTTAGCTGTTGTCTTGCCTTGGACGATACTACAAAACAAATACCATAAACAACTTCGCTCGCTGAATGTGAATAAATGTACAAGTACAATATCATTACTGGCATTTATACAAGGGAGTGGGTAATCCGATATTTAAGGGGAGGCTGGATGGTTTGGAAACCAAATAGTTTGAGGACAGGTTTGGAGAAAATATATAGTTTGCAGAGATAGATTACACACAGATATACACATTTACTTGTCAGTTGATAGTTATTAAATATATCATGACAATATATCAGTTAACTTCAGTCTCCTCCTTTAGCTACATTTAATATTCCTGTACATGCAATTACATTTATAAAATCAAACAAAATAGTAAACGTTGTAGCTTTTATTCAGGAAGTGTTGATTTTCATGTAATTACAGGAATATTAAATGTAGTCAAGAGGAAGAGATTAAGGTTAATTAGAATGCTTGTGCCCAAAGGCGCAAAACGATTTTTCGTGATACATTTCATAATTATGAACTGAAAAATAAATATCTGAGAAAACAATAGATCGTCTCAGTGTCATAAGATGAAAAGAATAGTTTGCAAGAGACACATCTTCCTGCCCATCGGGCCCCATTAAAATCAAATTGTCCCTCCAAAACTTAAATCACAAATGTGAGAACTATACCTAGACACGTCTCAGTCTAGAGTAGTCAAAACGCATCTGGAACATCTATGGCGTAACTTTGTCAGGAGTACTAGTGTTCTGTATGTATAGGTACAATGTGAGAGCATGAAGTGCCAATGTTTCTTTTAAGAACTAAACTCTAACACACAGATTTCCACCACTACAGAATGTACATTTATATTGGTTGTTTTTTGACTGTGAAAAATATTATAAAGTTGTAGCCCCATACATTCATATCAACAAAACCATTTTCATGTGATTGTCAAATTCCAGCAATAATCGATTTTAGGTTAGCAAGATGATTTACAGCACGTCCTTACATAAACGTCATTAATAACGGCCGAGAGATACGTGAACTTGATCACCTGGTATACCCTGCTGACCTATATATGGTCATGTTATGGTTTCGTAGCTCACAAATGTGTTAACAATGTTTGAGGTCATCGTTTCGTGCTCTGCCGAGGAAAACAAGTAATTTAATGAGTGTCAAGTTCATGGGATATAGTTATTTTATACTGATTCCGTGTAATTACATCATGGAAATATAGTTATAAGAGGACACAAGGTCTCATCATAACGTGAGCAGCGTAACGGAAACATATAACATCTGATCTGGATGGCGTCGACTTGTGTAGATCGATCATGCAGATAGAAATAGAATCATATTGTACTTGAGAGTCTGTGCTCATCGTGTGCAATTGTAAAGCATTAGACATGACATGTAAAGTGGGACACGATGGACTTGGGTATGCGTAGATCAAATTGAAATGATGCCAAAAATGAAATAAATGTAAAAGGCAGATTGGGGCGTAGAAGACGGATCCTCTTGGCTAGAACCAAGACGCAATATATTCTGACGTTCTTCTATCACAAGCTCGGGACCATGGGCTAGTCATCTCAGCTTACATGTAATGGTCGTGTCTTTCAGTGTATCGCACTACCCTCTTTGGCTTATGTAGTCATGTCTTCGTCAGTAAGACAAACGTTTCGATTTCCTCTTCATGTCTGATGCCAATTACACCGGTAGAACAAAGTAAGGGTTTTCACAACGTAGGACACGTGATTTTAAACGGTAAAATGGCCACATTAACTGACTGATAGAGAAAGTCTATTATAAAAAATGGCTGGTAACCAAAATGATCGAACAACTGGTTGGTGGTTTCTTATATTTGATCGTTTCATGTTGGCGTGAGCTAGAACAATTAGTTATCTTGAAAAAGTATTTTCATCTAAGTCAATAATTCTGTTCACATTCAATAAATTGTAATATTTGGTTTATTATTTGTTTTGTTCTTTAGTTTCACTATTTGATTGCCATTGCCAACAAGTAACATTTCCCACATGCAATACATGTTGTTGATAACTAATGAGACATTTAACAATTTGGTCAAGCGACACAGCTGATGTTGAAGCTTATAGTCTTTCATCGTTTCGCAGTCTACTCTGTCATTATCATTATGACGATGGCAAGGATTCAAACTTAGCTTTGGTCTGAAGAAAATACTGACGAAAAAGGTTTTATAAATACTCGGCTTCTCTGTTTTGTGATTTTTGCTTGGGCTTTGGATGCAGACTCCATGAGCAGGTTCATTGACAAACATATCTTTGAGTTAATATGGTCCATTCGGTATCTCCAGCATGGTCCAGATTTCTTCACTTTGGTAATGTTGTGCACCCGACTGCTGATAAACAGCTCTTTTGCAGAGTCGCTTTATCTTAGGACTTCATCAACAGAGAATATTCATGTCAAATTTAAAGTTAAAAACTGTGTTTTATTTTCCAGATGCCAGCCATGAGTGACAATTTTAACGGCCACACATTTACAGTTTATTTTTCAAATATTACAATGCTGTCAAAGAAGTTATGAAACGTTTGAATTTGTGATGCTATTCTCAATGGTAATTATATTATATCCTCACCAGTCCACTAATATGCATCATGTGTGTGTTGATCTCTAACGTGAACCATGACCTAGCAATACATATCATCGAGGGGCTGGTTAAATGCAGAGGGGATACGGATCTAAAGGGGAGAATTAAAACTATTCCCATCCACATGGAAATCACAAAAGTCATATTAAGTTATTGAATGTATCTTCCCTATCTCTGTGTTGGCTGATCGCATCTCTGTGTGGATCTAACGAAACCCGGTAAGACTTAATCACTTTCACCGACAACTGAGAAAAAATCAATTTAATTCGTTTATCACGTTACTTCTCCTTCAGATAATGTAATGAAGGCGCCTTTTAACCGTGTACAACATTATTACATCAAGTCCAAAGTGCATGATAGGCTTTGTTCAATGACGGTTAAAGTGGCTGTAACACTTCGAAGAAAGAGCCAATTTCTTCAATAGAGTTTCCGGCAAAAAATATGATAGAAGCTTAGAGTACATTACCACTCATAACAGCTCTTATTCATATTCTTATTTTTTACAAAGCTATAGTTTTTATATTTTGTTGTTCGTATTGAGTTTACGTGCAGTTACATCTAAAATGCATCAGCAAATAATTAGGACTTGACACACAAAACCTTTCTCGAAGGTTCGACTTCAATTAAACTGATGCTAGTACCATACAAAACGTGTGTTTTAGATCACAATCTGCTGACGCTATGCCAAGAGTGATTTGCAAACGTTTCTGTTTCTTTGTATAAAGCAGTAATTATGGCATAAAGCCCAATTTTAATCATCAAAGTTTCAAAGTGTGAGTGTACAATCGCCATCAATTAACCTATCGACTTTTAGGCACTGCAAAACAAGAATGATGAATACACATATGTAAGGATATAAACAAACAATCAAATAATGAAGAGCATATAAAAGATAATTCACAAATATATAGACATACAGAGGATAATTCACAAATATATAGACATACAGAGGGAGATTGTATTGTCGCTTTATTGATTTCTCTAAAGCCTTGGATACGCTTCGACATGATGGCTATTGCAATCTGTATGACGCTGGTATCACTGGTAATAATTTCAATATTGTTACTCCTATGTATGATAGTTTATCGGTTTGTGTTAGAACCAACAGTGATCTCTCTCGAAAGTTTATTTGCAAAATTGGGATGTGTCACGGGTGTATTTTAAGTTCACACATTTTCATTATATTTATCAATAAGTTGTGTTCTCTTATGCAAAGTGATGGCGGCCAAGGTGTAACTATTACACCTCGTGCCTATAACGTTCACATATGTTCGCTGATGACGTTCCAGCTTCAGCAGAAACTTGCGTTCAACTGCAAAGGAAGATTTCTGTACTTGAAACATTTTATGAAAATACGGGTATGCAAGTAAACTTAAACAAGACTAAACTTGTATATACAGAAATCTTGGCCCTTACGTCTTTATGAAAAAAGCCATGGTAGTATAATGAAAAACGCATTGAAACTGTACCGCTTTACAAATCTTTGGGACTCGTTTTCACCTCTAGGTTGGTCTGGAGCAAAACCCATACCCTGCCTTGCATCACATGGTAACAAGGCAATCCTTTGCATTGACAACTTTCAAAGGAAGCTTGGCATAATTGGTTGCACAGATCTATTTAAAATACTTGATACTATGATTACACTTATTTTATGCTACGGCCCTGAAATATGGGGCTCATCATTTTGTAAAACTATACAATCTGTACAAACACAGTTTTGTAAATATGTTCTGAAAGTTGGGAAATCTACATGTAATAATATGGTTATTGGTGAATGTGGGAGATTACCATAACAGTATATATACATGACTAGAGCTGTTAAATACTGGTGTCGATTGTTACTTTTGCCCGATATCAGTTATTCCAACAATGTTATGTTAAATTCTACCATGATCAGCTGGTGTGTGAGCAATTTGATTGGTTAATAAAAGGTATCAAATCAGCATAATACCCT
>JAUELE010050259.1:0-15801 GCA_031471655.1 Diodora aspera
CGATAAGAGGTTGAAATCCCCGACAAATACACACATTTTCAATTAACACAATACAATACATGTATATACATTTTCTGTACGAATTGCTATATTTTTTCCACGAGGCTGGAGGTGGGGGGGGGGTTGAGGTTCCCCGACAAGGGGGTGACCTATTGCCCCCCCCCCCTGCTAGCGCCACCCCTGGTAATGGCAAAACTGGTTCATGTCCTTTACAAATGTAAAACTGTTCAGTTGAGTGACATTAGTAGGGTGGGGAAGGCAGAGACGCACCCTGGGCGCCATTGGCGCCCGTGGCCAATTTGAAATCTGAAGGATTAAATAACCATTCTGTGTCGGGGCACCTGTCTTTCTGTGCATTGGGTATCCGCGAACTAAGTTCGCACATCTGGCATAACTAGGTCGCACCTGCAGTGGGCGCGTGACTGAAATACGTCAAAGATGCCCTTAGCAACGGTGATGTCAGAATTTTATTCATACAAATGATGGTCATTCACCTGCGTATCTGCGTTTAGGTCACAAACCTTCGATGATGACGTCACGATTTTTGACTAACGAGGAGGCCTGTATTCACCATACTAGTATAAGATAATAATTAGCTTTCAAGCATCGTTTCATTCGCAAAAAGTGAAGGCAGTAGAATGCTAATAATATTAACATAGCAAGCGAAGGTCGCATCACTGAATCGAAATTGATTGCGTGATGTATTTTACGCGAAACCCTTAAAACATCTGCGTCCATTGCATATGGTACTTTTGCAAGGTCAATCCAATGCTGCATGGGCACGCATCTAACAATGCTGCTGTGTCCTTCAGGTTGTGGTGGATCGGATTGTATATCTCTTCGTGAACAGTCTTGCAGAGTGTCGCCTCATGTAAGTAAAGGGTTTCTGGATTAGTCAAATCGTGGATGCGCTAAGAAACTTAAACAAAACATTTGTGATGACATCCTTCACTTTATCTGAACTCATACGAGATGCCAAAATACAAAAACCAAATTGTTGAAAACTTCTTGTAGCTCGGTGGTCGACGTGAGATCCTAAAGGATGGACTCAGATCGAGATCTACACGTCCCTATTCTTGAAACGTCATTCGTAAGACCATCTTTAGCGTTGCATAAGCTTCCAAAACAAGTCTGGGAATCATTTGTTGGCGTCTGGTCTGAACAATTCATCCTTGCCCTGGGTATTGTTCAGCAAACACAAACCATCAACGTCTGGTGTTATGTTTCCGACCATGGAGTTAAACACCAATCAGCATTAATGCAAGTAAGCTGTCCAGATTGATAATCCATTAATTATATACACCAGGAATCGGATGACTGAAGAGTCTTGCACCATCCAATATCCTAATGGAAATGCCCCGTTCTCGTCTCTATGGTATTAATAATTGACGTTAATATTAGTTTTACTTTGGTCTCCTATTTCATCATTTCATTACACTAACAAGAATCACACAGGGCTATTCTCTCATCTCTATTGTCCAGGATATTTTGGTGTCGGAAGTGGTCACGTTGATGATTATGACGTTGACGTTAATAATTGGTGTTCTTTCTATTTAATCCAGATGTTGGTCTGGACGGTGATTAGCGGAAATGATGTTAACAAAACATGCTTCAATAAAATAAAATTATATAGACAATGAACAGTGGCATGATGTTAAAGAAAACAAAATCATTGAATCAGATATATTGTCCAATACGTAGGTTGCCCATGTTTCTAGAAAGAAGTTGTAAAACAGCCAAAATTAATGTGCAAAAACGTAAGAGAGGATATAATTAAAAAGATGTTTGATAAAATACCGTTTCGATTGTAGTAGCTATTAACATTTTGTTTATTTACATACTTGTTGAAGTTGCATTTAAGTCAATTTAAGATGCATTTAAGTTGCATTTAAGATATTGTTTGAAACTTCCGCCAGAATATGTAAAGTAAAAACATATATAAACAATTTGTAACTAAATAATTATTATACTTGCACTCAAAGCAGACTTAAACCACAACTGTAGGACGACCGATGGAAATTCCAGGTTGTATTTAAAGCAAAATCTATTTACTCAAACGAACGTTGTTTTAGAGAATGATGTAAACCAGACAATACACTACGTGCCCATTGGTCATAACTAAACGTACATGTACTCGACCAAACTGAAAAAAAAACCTCACTCGTCTAGGAAATTACAAATAAAGTATAATCTATTCTTACCTATTCTCGATCCATTGTATAACAAAGACAAGTATCATATGATTAATTCAGAGTTTATTAATTGATAACATGCTTATTTGTTCATTTTGAACAATCATATTACACAATAAATGTTACATACAAGTAGAACGAACATCGTCACGTCTTAATTTATTTCTGATATCTGGTTGATGAACTCGTCAGCCGGAAGAGTTGTACGTATTAAAGCGTCTTTCTACTCGTCCCAAGAGGACAAGTGATATTTCAGAGTCCTAAATTATAGTAGAAACCTTAGGATGAATAATGATATAAAGATGTGTTCGTTTTGAAAGAGTAGGGTTCGTTTGCTTTGTACCGTTTCTTTCGGACGTCAGTATACATATTTAAATATTTGAAGGTTTACTTAAACAGAACCCTCATACATTTCTTTTCTCATAAAACAATTAGTAAAGATGTATGGAGAAATAATTGATGATATATCAGCAAGGTTATATGACTTCATAATGTTCTTGGAAAGAGGTGTGTTGTTGCAAACGGAAAAGAGATTATGAGACATCGACCGATTCTGAGAGTTCTGTAGCTTGATGTAGATACAGCTGTAAGAGTTGCACCATCACACTCTCAGATAGATAGTTAGTTTCAACCTCATATCTGCGAAAATATTCTGGGTTGCGTGCTGTCCGTAAGATACATGACTGTTTATGCACAGACATTTGCGTAACATGACCCTTTCAGAAACATGGTGTTTAGCCACTGGTAAAATCTATGAATAGTCACATGAATAAAGGTTAAACTGATATGATGAAAGGACAACCTTTCAGCTGTGTATGGGATCAGATGCCATTTACAACTGGCGGTGAATAAGGTGATGGTTTGCTCAGGGTTATGACGGTGATGTATGTTTGGACTTTAATACACTTTTCCCAGTTGACCAAGCTTATGATGGGTACATGGTGATTGACCTGTGACGACAACACATGACCTACCCATCATTTGGTTGCAAAGTGCAATTATCTGTTATTATATATTGTTGTGCTAGAATATGATGTCAATGTAGACAGAAACAAGAGCTCAAAGAAAGAGGTAGGGGCCAGATTTATAATGACATTACAGATATACCAGGGTGGTAAAAATTGAATGTAGACCATAACATTGCTATTAAAATGCAAAATTTCGAAGATAGTTCAGTTTGTATTACCCTGACAAAACGCTAGATGTACGGATGGGTAATGAGCTCAGGTCAGTTCAAAAACAAATGCAAGCCATAGCATTGCTATTAAAATTGCTATTAAAAATTCAAAGAATGTGTATTACACGGACAAAAAGCTAGATATACGGATGGGTAATGAGCTCAGGTCAGTTCCAAAACAAATGCAAGCCATACCATTGTTATTAAAATTGCTATTAAAAGTTCAAAGAATGTGTTATACACGGACAAAAAGCTAGATATACGAATGGGTCATGAGCTCAAAGTAAAAAGGTCTGTACTGAATCTCAGTTCAAAGGGTGAATTGGTTCAAAATGGACGGCATTTGGGTGTGACGGTAGCAGGCAATGTTGATGCGCAAATTTAAACGACTGAATTGAGCTCAAAACACATGTAGGTGTCGACGCAAACACTTTTTTGGTGAGTTGTGCTAGGTATTCTATGAAACCAATTAAACTGAACATTTTGGCTATCTCCTCCTCCAACGAAATATGAAAATCTGAAAGTGATAGCGTTACTATTTGCGATGTTATTAACTATGGTATTGGTTGTATTCATTTTGGGTCACCCTGTATATATATTTGCCATAAACGCGTAACAGATTGGTAGACCATCATGGACGAACACGAACAATATAAACATCGAACTCCGCCAGAGTAGCATGACCATCTTGCCAGGGAAGCTATATCACTTAAGATACCTTTAATGACGTCCTATAGGTGTTGATCTTGGTATCAGACTGTATTCGCCATTACCACCCGAAACTTCTCAATTTCTCGTTAACATTTATCACAATATATGCAGATGGTTCAGAAAGTGATGTCATTTATTTGCTTTAGAGGCAAGATCCCGATCAGCCCAGCAAGGTACCTTCTAATGATGGTCCTACAGATGTGTGTCTTGGCATCAGACTTTATTCGCCATTACCAGCCAAAATGCCTGATTCCTCCGTAACATTCATCGCAATATATGCAGAAGGTTCAGAAAGTGATGTAATTAATTTCCTTCAGAGGTATGATCCCAAAAGGACCAGCATTAGTTTTAGCAGAAGGCTCAGACCTTCTCAAACAGCCACTTGTTTTCCAAAGACCCAGCCATGCGACATGCTGATCCCTATTGACTTTTTTCTGTCTCGTCCAATTTCAGATATGTACTCATTGATGAAGGTGAATACATTTCTGCGTAACTTCCATGAAATAGACGTCACTGATACAAATACATGGCGATGGTTTTGTGTGCTATGGATTATAAAAATGTGCAAAACACACATACGTTTCCTATTATATTCATCTCTAAGCATCGCCCTAGGCAGTCCCAAACAACAAATCCTCTCTCAATCTTTCTCAGAGTAATTCTCAGTAATCACGCGTGTCTATTCACAATCATCGATCAAGATATTTAGAACACTCTCTACAGAATCTCAGCCAATTCCGACTTAATCTGTATGGGTTTTCACGTGTTCCGTGATAAAAAAGGCAGCAGGGCTAAATGGTATTCAAACAAGTCCAGACACCGTTCCCTCTTCGTAACAACCTAGTCGATGTGAGTACACCAATTTCCTGAACAATGACTGCAGACCAAATAGTCCTAACCTCTCCGAACACAGACAAATACGTCTGAATGATTTGTTGACCAACCATTGATTTGGTCGAGGTTTCGCAAATCTTTCGGGGTGTTCTGAATGGTCTCCGTGCCTTGTTTATGTTCTGGTCTACACCAAGATGACATATTTCCAGCCTGGTCGGTCATTTAACAATCCGATATCTCCGAAATGTGGCAGCTACGTGTTGGTTGCGAGAAATATGAGGTTGTTAATACCAAGACTACCCAGACAATCAACTCTCCATTGAATGGTGTTCTTCGTTATAAATTCTAAATTTGAAATATAACCCTGCCTTCGAGATCACAACGTTCATCATGAAATATTACTAGAAAATAAAGCCTGTGCAAGAAGTAATCATGGTGAACATCTGTGTTATCAGTCCATGTCGAAGGAATGGTATTTTACCAATTGTGATGTGTAAGCTGCTCGTCTGAGGATTAACTTTACGTTCTTACAGTGGTACAGAGATCTAAAACAACCCCGTTTGACGTCTTAAAATTGTATGTCCGCATTGGTCTAAGTTAGTGTTTCCCAATAGGTGAACTAACATCCTTGCAGTCCTATTTTCAAACTCCTGTTGGTGTTCACAGAATACAACTCATTTAAGGATGACAAGTTTGTTTTTCCGAAAGCAACGTTTCGGCAGAGGTTCAGATGACGTTATCAAGCATGTATGATGCCGAACAATCGCTTTTTCCACCATAAAAAGTTGTCGTATTCGGTGATCAAGTCAACTTCGAAAATGTTAATTAAACTGTCCTGTTGGTGTTTTTCTTATGAAACTGCTTACACTTGTATATGCATATGCCACAGATGTCGTAGTTAAACTGCTGGGAATTTTCAACATCCTCTCCATGTATTTCTTTTTGTATGTTATGAATTGATATGACAAAGAGTAAAGTTATCATGGAGGTACGGTTGGAAGATGTTACACATTTACTACGGATGAAACTGTCCTTAATATTGTAAAAGAGTATGTATACCTTGGTGTGTTGTTCAATAATATTTGACGATTTAGTAGAGGTAATAATATATACCGATGCTTAAAAAAACGTCACCAAGACTTGAAATATGATCACAGAAAAACAAAAGTATATTGACTGTTATATAATAGACATGTGTTCAAGAGAGCTTTGTTTTAGCATGACCAACTACATGTACAAATGACAATCCACGACAGCAGAGACGTTTGGTGGGGAGCGACACAATGACACTTGGGTTTGGAAAATATATATTGAATATTTGTGTTTACTTGTATGGTTTCTTTTGCACGTCAGTATAGCTGTATCATCAGGCTTCAAGAGCTATGTACGCTAGCGCTGTACTATTCAAAATCAGAAAAAGAAATATACCAGTAGACTGTCAACTGATGTTGTATGATCAGCTTGTACAGACACTATTATCATATGAATGCGAAGTGTATGGTTTGAAAATATTTCAGTACTTGAAAAATTGCATTTGATATTCTGTAAATATATACGTAAAGTCAAACAGTCAACCCCTATTTTTATGACTCATGGAGAACTCGGGAGGTACCCACTCAGTATTAAAATCCGCATTATTTCATTCTGATGTAAAGTATTTCATTCTCCTAATAATTATGTAATAAGAGATACAACCTTATGTATGTTTTACAATCTGCCAGTGCGAAGTATGATTTTAAAGTAGTGAATGGGGTTAAGCGATCCTCAAGGAAACGGAACTTCGTGATGTAATGTGGCGTTTTGAATAGCGCTAAATAAATTCTCTTTAAAGTTTGCTCAGAGCGCTTCACATTATTACCCTGGTGTAACTCAAGCAGCCTTTTTGAGCATTCAGAGTTCAAAACACCCGTGATAGAGGACCAGGTAACCAGTTTCAGCTGGGTCGAATGAGGCAGTTACGAGCAAAACCACTTGCCCAAGGTGACACCACTGACATTGTGGCGTCGTTATGACGTCCTGATCGCGTCAGTGCGAAGCAGGGACTTCCATATATGACAGACAGGCATGCCATGAACCTGTTTGGTTATACGGAACAGGAACGTAACCTTTACCGATAAATTTCTGCAAACCTGAAACTCATCAAAAAGGAAAATGTATGCCTTATATTACGAAATGCTATGTCTGAACCATGCTTAACTACTTTACTTGTTAAGCTTCGAATATGACACACTGGATTCAGAGCAGCACATCACAACCTTGCTATTGGAACTGGAAGATAGTCAAATACAAGTATAAATGACATAACCTGTGCATTATGTATATGTTCTATTGGAGACGAGTACCACTTTTTATTACTGTGCCCTGTACTTGATAATATCAGATCACGTTTTTTACCTGAATATTTCTGTAAATATAATACCACTTAAAAAGTACTCTGATCAGCTGTAATTGTAAACCTCTTCCTCTCAAGATGTTTAGATTCATGAAAGAGTGTTTTTTTATTTATCTAATACAAATACGCATATACGTGACTGTAAATCTATATAATAATGTGGCTATCGCTGCATTACAATTAGGTTCAGTGAACAGGGAGGCAAAATTTAAGTCAACAGATATCTTTTGGAAAAGGTGAAAACAACATATCCTCATTCTAAACCTTAACGTCCACATTGGGAGAGTTAAGGTTCGCGTCTTCAAAAGGGCCAGTTTTCATAACAAGGGCACTATGTCCTAGATATGTCACTACATGTATGTCCTAAAAAGGTCCATACATGTACATCACTGTACATGTAGATGAAGATGGAGAATAATGCATTTCTTCACTGACATTGGAAAGTCACATGAATTATATCAATCAATGCATATGGCTTACGTCATAAGATAAAAGACCTATGACCTTATGTAAAAATATATAATTCTAAATAAACAAACAATTGGAAAATACGTGGAGTTAGTGTTGACAACGTAAAGAGGTTAGAGGCGGAAATATCGCTACACATAAGAGCTTCATAGAGTCAGACCACAGATGCATTACTCCAGGTAGTTATGAACTCTGCCATAACTTTCCGATTTCCGGATACTGAGTGACAATTTAGAAGTCATCACATCTGAAATAACCGCTGCTAAATAACAATGGGTCTATTCACATGAGTACGAATGCAATGCAGGCGCTGAACCCGAACGATTCTCCTTTGACCGAAAACGCCAGTATTCGGCAATTTTGCAATTAATGGTTATCCACTTTACGCAAACACCTTTCACACTATAACACGTATTCACGCTTCTTTCTCTATCACAAATTCGTTGTCATATCTCAAACTTAGAAACATGTTTTAAAAAAACACCTGGATAATCATTAGGCAGACACCCATCACGGCCGTGGCCTCGCTCTTCTGTGGAAATGTTTTAAATGGAATGTAGTGACGTCATGATGACGTCCTAGTTACTGCAGTGCATTCTGTAAAGCAGGGGTGTGTTGAGCTCGTCACAAAATGCTAGTCAAAGACTCAATTCTAAGCAGTCAAGTTTAATCAGTATGGTAGAATGAAGATAATCATTTTGTGTTTCATGCTGGGAACGGTATCGTTGGAACGCCGCTAAATGTTACATTTGAACATGAATTCAGTTGCATTCACACCACAGCTCACACAATATGATTATCTCCTAATTATATTTTTCTTTAACACTTTAAGGAGTATTACGGTGTGTTTAAATTTCATTCTGGTAAAGAAGAAACCCTTTTATTGATGACTTTAAAATGTTGTCGTTTAAAAGAGGGATACAATATTCGCACTCCATTATTTAATCCGTCTATTACGTGACAAGTTTCCATTTATTACCACGAAATCTGTCATTTAAACTGTTTTTACTTCCCAGCTTTATCCTTTGGGTTCAAGTGCTTTTAAAATTGAGGAGTCTCGATATGTTCTTTATCACTAATGGAAAATGTCATTCAATCCAAAGATGGCCTTTGGCAAAGTACTCTCACAGGAAACATTTCTGAAAAAGATTTGCCTTGTCTGTCAGTTGATATTACGTCATCTGTATCACCTCTGGATTAAAGTGCACTGACGTCTAAAAGATACAGTTAAATATGATAACAACATTCACCAACGCCTGTTTAGGTCACTATTCTTCACAAATGTTCTTATTGTTGTGAAGTTTCATTTGGCTAGCATCCTTCTAGACTAAAATGTAGTCTCTGAAGTAAGATTAATATTCCTATTTTTGAATCGATATATATTTGTAATAAAATAAATAAGATCCCAGAGAGTCTGGCTCACCTGAAGTTGCAGCTATCTCGATTGGGAAAATATCTAGACTGTATGCTGGTCTCTGTAATAATAAAACGTCAGGGTCTGGATGACAGACTAGGACCATGCTGAAGCATTTGACTTTAACGTTGTGTTTCACCGTTAAACTTCATTCGAAACATGTATACTACGCAGACTGGATACCTGAAGAACTAATGTCACTAATTTGAATTCCACTTTCGTGAGGATTCCCAAGATATGTACTGATTGTCTGGGAAGCATACGACCCAGGTTGCTTGGGCTACAAGATTGTTATCGTAACATCCAAAAGAAACTGTACCAAGAGTTTCAAAGACGCCTGAACAAAAACATTCTCAGACATTATTCAAAACTGTGTTGTTTCCGCACAATGCGAATCAAAAGCAAGTCGATGAAGTATGGACGTTGTAGAACAGTAACACATAAAATAGAAGTGTCTGAAGATTGTTGTGTCGTTTTTTGTGTACAACAGTATATACTGTCGCTAAAGAGATACATGTAATTATATTTATCAGTTCTCACCTTCAAATTCAAAATCAGAAGATCTGATGTTCTTTGCTTGAAGATAAATGGAACTCTGAAGCAATTGGTTGACCGTTGGCGGGCCAGTGGTTCAGGATTTGTCCAGGATGTGCGAGTTCGATCCCATCGTAGTGAGGCGCCTCATCATTAGTTAATCCTTGCTACACGCAACGATGGACTTGTACACCTCCAATTTGCTCGTCAGTACCGGTTGTAGTACCTATGTACAGCGTCCTGCTGAAGACGCAATTTGTCCAAAGTCAGCATTATTGCCTTACGTACGTAAAATGAACTCTACTGAAGATTTAACGCAATGAAATAATCGTCATAACAGGTTCACCGCGTTCATTACAAACTCTTTGGGCAGGATCCAAACAGTAATGATTCTTAATTGCTAAAACTCTGTTATAACAAAACGATCGACCATTATGTGTCTTTGATGAGTTTTAGTTAATTAACAGTAGTAATTTATACTTCGTAGTCATCGTCTTTAATCACACTCTCCCGTGGCCGTGAATGTATTTTGAGCAATCTGTAATAACAGTGAAGCTAGATTGGTACATTTTCCTCAGTTAAGTGAAAACTTTAAGCTAATACTTCGTTCAGTTTCATTTCTCCTGGTAAATGTATTGATATATACTCCCGGGTCCACATTCTGCACGTAGAACTATGTTTGTGGGTGACAGCTTGTAGCTAGAGAGTGCCGTCATGCATATAACTGTAGGTGTTAAAGTTTAACAGGATCGTCATGTTGAACACCCGTCATTTTACTGGAGTGACCTCATGTCTATTACTGTAGGCGTTAAAGTTTAACAGCGTCGTCCTGTTGAACACCCGTCATTTTACTGGAGTGACCTTGCGTCTATTACTGTAGGCGTTAAAGTTTAACAGCGTCGTCATGTTGAACACCCGTCATTTTACTGGAGTGGCCCCATGTCTATTACTGTAGGCGTTAAAGTTTAACACGCAAAATGTGTACCATTATTGCTGCCCTTCATATGCAGCACTCAAACGTGGGGCTGCGAAATGTCCTCGGTGGAGAAGAACCCTTTTATTTCTTCAGAAGTGTAAAACCATATATACTACTCAAAGTACGTTTAGGGTCAAGCATAGTGAAAAATGTATATAATTCCAAAGAAGCAACTGCATTCAAAAACCAGATGATCCAAATCACGTGTGCACGTTACCAGTAACAAACATGAACAACACATGCAAATGTTCAACATATCGGGACATCACGTGCAGGAATGTCAGATTTTGAAGAATTTCTCACATGAAGCAACTTTTTTCAAAATTCAACAAATTTAGCATTATATTTCAATCTGACCACTCAGGTAATCGATAGATATTCAGTGGTAACAATACTGCATGACAAAACACCTTTCTCATAATTGATCATATGGCAACTTCCGTTAAAACTTCATACAACACAATTGAGCATAATAATATGATCATAACGAGCATAATAATATGAGAAGAAAGAATGACCACAGCAGGTTCTGACAACAGCTTGATCATTCAAATAACTTGCGACCTGGAAGATGTCTGGCGTTCAGTTTCATTTAGCAGGTTTCTTAAACGACCAATTCCACCTACGGCATTCTGTTTTCACAGAACCATATTTAATGTTAACGCCTTGATAAAAAAGTTTGGAGTCAGATCACAGACTGAATCACAGTCCTATAAATCGACTCTTCAAAAACATAGAAATCAACAGCCAATTCCAATAGTTAACGATTATAGCCTGGGCTTAACAAGTTTAAAAACTGAAATCGGAAGCGCCTCTGTCGATAATCGATAGTGGCGCCGTTTACAATAATACAGTTGGTCCTTATGGTTTTAAGTGTCGTGTGCAATCATTATGTTTCATTGGTCGCTATGAAAATCACAGACAGAGCTGACTTACGTTTATCAGCACTGCTTCCGTATCTTGATTAAAGTCATATGTACTCATGACGGGAGATGCTTATTCAATACGGACGAACACACCGCAGGCGCAACGGTAAATCATTGTCAAATAACCCAGACACAGTTTGAAAACCATTATCTTGTAGTCTACTTTATGGTTGGTTAGGTTGTTTTGTAACGAACTCGGATATATGGGGGTCGATGTGAAGATAGCGTAGACTGAGATCTTGTCGAGTTTGAACTAACTTATTGGTTCAATGATTTAGTTATGTGTTTGGATATCCTGTCCTCTATCGTCTTTTAAAAGGAAGTTTGCTGTAACAAGTTTCCAAGTCTGTCTGCTATGACAGTTTTGGGTTCAAAATTTGTCCACTCAGTGGGGTTTCTGGATATCTAATCTATAAAGAAAAAAAGTCCCGTCAACCAATTGCTTGCCGTAGGAAGGGGGAAGATGGGAAAAATTGGTTATCGATTTTCTTTCTATCGTTCTCGTGTTGACATCACTCAATAACATTCAGAAGGGTTATGGTAAATAGCAGATCAATCAACTTGTGGATTTCCATTGTTTTATGGTAGATATACATGTGCCAATCCCCTTATAACGTTTCCTCATGTAGATTTACTGGACACAAGGATCTGTGCCAAAAGCCGCGGCTACGAGAAAATTTGTGTACTGTCTGTTATTGGCCTGATTTGGAACTGCACTAACGTCCAACGGAAACTATACCAAGACTTCCATGGACGACTGACGGCACACACACATATAGTGGCTATTTTCGGACACATTTAGTCAAGAAAAATCTGTTTTAGCACGAATCGAACCAGATGAAACTCCTTGAAACTGAGAGCATAGTTGATGGATAGTGACAGGAAAATAGGAGTTGGTAACGGTTGTTAACATTTTTCTTCGTATCACATTTCTCGCATCATCTTAGGATGCCTATGGTAAGTAAAACAACAATTCAGGGCAACTCTACCGTTTCGAAAAGACAAAAAAACTCCATTTGGTATGGCTGATAACAATTTACCGTTGCTTGAAGTGTTTGGGCAAACGTTGCATGGTTAATAAAGGGGGAATGAACCCAACAATAACATCTACGGTAACTGGATTACCTTTGATTTATCAGTAGCAATAGCAGTTTCAGTGAACCATTGCTAATTACACCATTTACATCATGTATCAGTGCATAATTGAATATCTCCCAGTCATCTACCCATTTGAAAATGTTACAGGAACCAACAGGGTGCGAATATAAAACGATAAAAATACAGTATTTGTGTATTTAACTCCTAACTTTTCCATCAAGGACGCTGTTTTGCAGTGAGATGTGGACATTCTGACCATGTTCTTGCAGAAACCCAACCATGACGAACATATACTGATGGGAAGGAATACAAGAACGACGGTAAATATGACGTATTATTTTTTTCTGATAATACATCTGGCACATTTTAATCAGCAGACTCTCAGCAAATGGTGTGCCCTCATGTCCCCGGAAGATCACATGATATCGACGTAGAAAATGTTAGATGATATTTCACTTAACACTGTTTCCAACTACCGTTTGTTTATTCCTGTCGATCAGAATAGTACATGTACATTTACTATGTACTCATGTACTCATTATTATTTTAATACACACACTCCAATTGGGCATAAGCATTTGGAGAAGTGATGAAATACAGACAATAGTTTCTTGGTTGCATACAATGAGTAAATAAAAAGGGAACAATAGCAGGTGCAATTCTAATCTACAAGGTTAAAGATCCATGGACTCTGAATAAAATATTATTGCTACAAAGATGTTGACACGACAGTTAATACAGAACACCATTGAGGGGGTTGCAATAACAATTAGCATGAGAATACGTACCAAACGAAGTTACTAAAACAATGTGCTAGTATTTCAGGAGTGATATTTTAGAAAATCTGATATACATTGGGCTTTTTTCATTTATCCAACAACACACCCAGATCGTTTCCATCTTCATTCAAAGCCCTTACCACTTTGTGTCAATGTCTACCAACCTCCTATAGAAAAAAATAGAAAAAAATAAGGTATTTCATATTTAAAATGAATTATTGATTTTTACCACATTCTCTTTAAGGCTGTAATTAGACGCCAGCTGGTCTGATTTTGATGGTATAAGGCAGCAACGTTGGGAACAGAATATCATTTCCTCAGCCGCTTCAGGAATGTGTGGTTATGTTGGTGTTCTGACAGTATATATTTCTTTATTGGCTTAGATTTGCAGCAGATGGTAGGTGAAAGAGGATTTACAAACCAATTATACTTACTAATGCCACTTTGTACTCAATAACACAATTATATCCGGAGCTATCGATGAAGTATTTAGTATTGGTGTAAATGAAGCGCATTAAGTTTTCACCTGCCAATTGAGCCAATTGAAATGTTTTCAGTGGTGAGAATACTGAATAAAAAACACCCTTTCTCACAGGTTGATCATATGGCAACTTCTGTCAAACCTTTAGATAATTTTCGAACATTGATTACACGCGTTTATGCTTATATCAGTTGTGACCCGTTTGCTTCTTTCGAATGGCATATATTAAGGCAATTACACAGAAACAATGATTTCTGATCACGGACAAATTAATAAAGGTCAGGTTCAAAACGTGTGGAACATACCCAATGTATGAATGACGATGTCGAGGGAAGGAGCATCGAGCCGCAGTCCTTGACGAACACAATCTGCTACAAAAGAGTATTTCTTGCAGCATGTATATACATATATAACTGACAGGGATAGAAAGGTGGCTTACTGGAAAATAGTAGCTGGACGCAAATAAAGGAGCATTTATTTGCACGTTGGCACATGACTTACTGAAGAGAAACTCAGATTTAAAAAACAAAAATCATGTGCAAGAAATAACTTCTACTGCTACACTATGTACACACTGCAAACACCATTACGTGCATAACATGTTAACTGTGGGTCTTCTCCAAACAAAGTAAACGAAACTGTTTGATAAGAAGGTGTGCATCCGCTATCGCTTATAAAGGGTGTAACATATGATACTGAAATTGTCGCCGATGTCACGTAGACAGGACGCAGCACTTCAAGAAGTTATGATAAAAAGAGTGCACAAAAGCAGCAGGCACGTTATCAATTACTGTTATGTCAGTTCGCATAAACGCAGAGCTGCCAGCTGGTGCTAGGAAAGATTCAGTTAAAATGTCCTAGGTCACACAGCTGTTTGGATAACAACTAGCTCGTGGTCCTGATATTCCGAAACTCGTGGGTAAATATATTGAAATATATAATTTGCTTAATGTGTGAGCTATGTGCTTCATAATTACTTAGATGACTGATTGAAAGTTTTCTATAATATAACAAGCTGGCGGAGTCGCCAACGTCTCCCATGTGGCTAAAGATGATTTGAATGAAATAATAAATTATGTATTGCAAATGTACACAGAAGCTAGGATACATTTGGAAACATAATCCATCAATAATGCAGGATTCAATGCCAAAACAGTTTACTCTGGAAATTAAATGTACTGCAGTCCAAATTCAATTTTATGGAAACATAAATATTAAAACAACGTAAAAAGATATACATTTTTGAACATTAATACCGAAAGCCAAAACAACGTCACTAGTTTGATACATACAGAGTTTTGCGGACAAATATTGAACTGTTTAGATGTTACAAATGTGCGACGTTTGAGACTAAGTAAAACTTAGTTTCCACAAAAAGTAAAAAAATACAAATTTTAGAAAATGCTAAATAGCAGAAACCACAACTAGATGCAAGCACAAGTATTTGTGGATATAAATATTGACAATCCGGATGAACGTAAGGACGGACAGAAATACAACATTTACTTCTATATACTCCACCCACTTCGTGGCGGGGCATAATAAATACACAAGACACAGTTATTTCAAGGGGATGTTTTGTATTTAAAGTTGGATACGTGTTCCCAAGGCCCACATATAGTCGGTGCGTTCTGTGTGAAATAAATAACGCAAACCATCTATCAGACATTATCAAGTGTTTGCCTAACTAAATAACGCTTATGGTCACGTGTTACGTTCACGACGGTTTAGTAAACTTTGAAGATTAGCCTGAAAATTTGAATGCATAATATGTCACCCCGGGGTGAAGTATTCACAGACGGCTTTTCAAAAGGTTATT
>JAUELE010050370.1:1046-15799 GCA_031471655.1 Diodora aspera
CCCCCCCCGCCCCCCCCCCCGTGCTTGTGTGTGTGGCAAACATTAGAACTGAAGGCGAATGAGCAAGCAAACATTTTGACTCAAATAAAATGCCAAACCTCGCATGTAGTAACTCAAACATTCAAGTCAGTGTATTGAAAATCAACTCTCAGTCTCTGAAATCTATCAAGCTATTTATAAAATAGTTTGAAACTGTAACATTACTGGCCTTTATAGCTTAAGTAAGTGCATGATTTCCATATAACCTGACTTTCAGGAGCTTCTTAAATACATCGTCATTATTCTTCCATCTATAAAACTGTCCATGAAGGAATTATATCAACGACCATACATAGCAATTTAGGAAAGCGCGTTATTTCCCTTAAACATGACTTGAATAAATGTTTCAGCTATATCATTACTATATAATGTTAACTACATAAATGTAAATAGTTCATTGTCTATGAATCTTTCGCTAAAACTATTACATGTATATCAACGACTTTAGCAGTCTAAGATACGGCAAAATTCCCATTCAACGTGCCGTCGATGAATCTTTTACGTACCTTGAAGAAATATCACATTCTAAGTATATCAGAACGATATATCACATCGTAGCTATATCATTACGACATGTCCCATCTTAGCTATATCATTACGATGTATCCCTCCTCAACAATATCATTACGATATATCCCATCTTAACTATTTGTTTACGATATATCCCATCTTAACTAAAACATAACGATATATCTCATCTTAACGATATATGCCATCTTGACTGTATCATTACGATATATCCATCTTAATTAATTAATCATTTCGATATTTCCCATTTTAGCTACATCATTACGATATATATTCCATCTTTACTATATCATTTTAATGTAATTTCACTTCCCTAAGAATGAATGAAAACTAATTCAGGCAGGATTCAAACTCACGACTGTCAACAGTGGCGGATACAGGTGGGTGGGGGATCCTCCTGGGACTCGAACCTCCCCCTCCAACCTTTACGAGGTAGATAGTTTGAGCCTTCCTTTCAAAGAGGCCTATAGATAACATTTTCACGGTACAATATACGTCAGAATGCAAGAAATAGAGTCTTGTCACCCACAATTTCATTAGCGAGGCATTCAGACCCGTGGTTAAGGGTTTCGCGTCTCCGGCTTACGCATAACTGGGTAACTGAGCCGCGGACCCTTTGGCAAAATTCTTGTCTCTCCCCAGTGACGTTTTTGTCATAATCGAATGCCAGTGGACAGAATTTCATCGACGACTGCCAGAGGCCGCTGTCTCTCTGCTGGTGCCTGTTTAAGTCCTTGACGCATCAAGTATTTATTCCGCACAATATATAGCTCGGTCTTATAGACCATATATGATAGAATTAAGCAATTGAATATCAGTGGTGTTTTCATAAAAGTATAAGTATCTTTTCTTTCAAAAAGGCATTCATTGGCATTGGGTGGATGGGGCACTTGGGTTCCTTTTCATCATGCCTCTGTTTGTTGCTCTATAAGCACCATATCTACTCACCAACTTGTGAAATGGGCTGAGGTTGCACCGATTTGCATGCTGTGTTTTCAAAATGTCCAGGGGAGCTTGCCCAAGGCATCTTATCTAATACGATATTTTTCATGAAATATGTTGTGCTTTACCTTACAAATACTGGCCGTGAAATGTATATTCATGAAGACTGGTACAATAGTGCATGTAATTCAATCCTTTTCCTTTGCCCCGAGTCTAGGTTCCATGCTGTTTGCATGGTGCTTCTGTGTTTGATAAACATGTTTGCTTGTTTGGAGAATAAACTGTTACGGCGTTTTACAAATTCTTATCATTAACTAGAGAAAGAAAAGCAGCAAATTGGTCTGTGTATTGTTTTCGGATGTTTCAAACTTTTTTGGTCGACACATCTGTCGTCACTTGATGCAAAACATTGTCTCTTTTGTATACAGTAAACACCATTTGTTGTAACTAGCTACAATGTGAGGTGAGTTGGCCTCGTGCAACGCAAGGGAGCTCACGAGCTTGTGACGTATAGCAACGTTGATCTCAGAGTAGTTGGATGGGTGATCGACTGGCGTTGGAAAGCTTCTAGGCCTGCAAGGGTTTGCCCCTGCCTCGCACTGAGACACCTTGAGCAAGCGGTTTTGCTTGTAAATTGTGTCAGTCCCCCCAGCTGAAATTACGTACCTGGTCGGAAGTTAATGGACATAATGAACGTTAACAAGCATACGTACGTACGTACATTACATGCATGCATAGTACATACATTATATGCATACGTACGAATTCACAGGCGGATTCAGGATTTTTGAAATGAGGGTGTCCGGGCTGCAACAATTCTAGGGGGGGGGGGGGGGGGGGGGGGGGGGGGGGGGGGTTGAACCCCCTCTGGATCCGCCTCTGTTATTACTCGCGGTCGCACGTACCAATAAAGATAAACAGTGAGTGAGTTTGAATTTAATGTGACTTGCTGTAATCTTTCAGCCATATCACCTCGGTGTCGCCTACAAGTCGTTGTCGGGGCTCAGTCACCTGGCTGAAATATTCGAACCTACGATTGAAGCAATCCAGGTCTAGCAGATTGCTGGGCAGACTCACTTTTTCCTGTGGGGATGGGAACATTTTAATAGTGGTTCGAGGGTCATACTTTCGCATTTCTTTGAGAGCACTTTGGTATTTCGTGCGCTTTGGCTTATTTAAGCACTTACTTCGTTGTAACATAAACGATATTATATTAAATCTGAGCAAGTTAAAAGCGTTTTGCTGTTGTTTTTTGGGGGACCCCCCTCCCCCTCAAAAACAGGCCCAGATGTTCACACAACAGTCCTATCTGGCCGACGTCAGAAGAGTTTTATATCTAAAATGTCATAACTCGTTACACAAGTGTCATAACTGTACCGAACTTCCTGACATAGGCACGTGTGTGTAACAAGACATACGTGTTTACTTTCTCTAAACATATGGTTACATCGTTAGAACGTCCGTCCGTTGCAGGTGGCCGACTCTGAAGTCATATGGCGGGGGCGTGACATGCGCACTGACGTCTTTTCGAATTGTTTCCTGTGCCTAAAATGACTTTACCGACAACTGAAACATCCTTGAAGAATCTGTTGATGAAAGCACACTGTAATTAGACCATGTACCACCATGTTGTTGAGTGATAAATAGGGTTCGAATCCTCATAAAGAAAACCAAACTTTTACTTGACACATGTTTGTAGTCAAACGCTTTCGTTTTGTAGACTACTTTATACATTACAAATGAAACAACGAAATGAGGAAATATTATTTGAAAGTCATGGGTTCGAAACATGTGCTCGAAAATTTGTTTCTAATTGTTTCAATAAACGTTTGTTAAGACCTAAAATTGACTGCTTGTTATTTAGAATATTGCACAATTGGAAGGAACAACAACTCCCCTTTGTCAACAGTTAATGCCCGTTTTTTGTCTATCTCTCTCAAAATGTTGTTCACATAAATTTATAATTCCATTATATAAGAGGAAATATTATATCAGAAATGATATACCGAATCAAGTATCGTTTCTAGGCTAGTAGTAATTTATGAAATATTCTGTGTGTGTGTGTGTGTGGGGGGGGGGGGGGGGGGTGTTTAAAGATCAAACGAAGGAGCCTACTGATGACTCGCGCGTTCGGTTTCAAAAGATAACATTAATAGTCGAATGAACGATAAAATGTTTGTAAAGCGACAACCCAGTCTTTACAATATATGAATAAAGTTATTAGCTGATGTTTCCATCACTCTCGATAAATATTCTTCATTTATTTCTGACTGTCTTCATATTGGGAACTAAAAGTAGTAGGCTTACTCTTCTTGTTACATAATGTGATTCGAGCTGCCCGATCGACCCGGAAGTTATGGTGCCGACTCAATTATTTTGTGCGATAAAATCCTTACAGGGCCGTAACTCAACAGTTCATATTAATTTTAATCAGTTAAAACAAATTTGGATGATTAAACATCGCAAAGAGGCGTACACCACAGGCACAACATTATTTTTTAAACTCAATTTCATAAAACTCTCCGTTATTTGGTTCCAGTATTTGAGCCATTCTCCACCACTGCACGTGCAGTTTGTGCAGCCCGTGCTTTGTTGTCATTCTTGGCGTGATTTACGTGAATTTTGAGAACCAGTGTGCAAATGCAACGGAGTTCATTTATTTTTGTAGTCTGAATTTAATCTCTTGTTGGAAAGAGTTCCTTTCCTTCCCTCACTTACTTTTCGACATACTAACCCGAACCCTAATTGTGTTTAAGAGGGAAAAATGAAAGGAACCATTACCTTCTTGTTTTTTAGTAATGGAAAAAATGCTCGTTTCGAAAGGTTATAAAGTTTTCAATTGTGAAGAACTAGGATTCATCATAATCTTGAAGATATTTTTCTAAATGCAAATTTTGAATGAAATCATCTACACTTCAACTATTGAGTTGAGCCATGACCTGCACTGTGACTAGGTGAACTCTTTGACATTTTGACTCAGTGCGCTTCTTTCGCGATGTTTCAATGGATTTAATAATCGTGTGTTCACTCATCTCCTCCTTCAGCATACGTGCTTATTTTGCAGGTGGTAGATTAACGACAGTACAGTATTTAGTCACGGGTCTCGTGCATTACACGTGCGTGTACCTTCCTAGCCTCTCAAAATTGAATGAACTCGCTATTCTAGCTACCAGATGATGCTGCGACTTGTACGCTGGATCAGCCTATATTTGTTGAACAATATTCAATCGCAATCCCCTACACACATGCTTGTTGTTTTAGATCAAAGAATAGATTACTGGATCACAACGAGGTCCTTTTTCTATCAAAACTAATATGTGTGTACGCATATGTGTAAAACAGATTCTCGTTAAAACGTATTTTTGCGTTATGTACATGTATGTACATTTATTACTTTATGTCTTTCGATTCATGTGTGTATGCGTGCGTGTGTGTATTAAGTTCAGAGACTGTATTTCTCAGAAAGTTGGTTGCGCGATGGCATCCAGGTAGCTTGCTAGTTAAGCAACCTGTCAGCTCGGATGATTGTGGGTTCGAATCCCATTCTCAGCTTAATTACTTTCAGCTTCATCGTAGGGGTATAGCTGAAAGATAAGCAAAACAAGTTTTCTTTCTTCAACCATGTCCTTCTCTTCCTATCTCTCTATATTTCCCTCTCTGAAAGAAATTAAGTTTTAAAATGGTTTTGAAATTAAAATGATGTTTATTAAATACGATCTCAGATCACTGCAGCTATCTAGAATGGGAAAATATCTGGACTTGTCTGCTCCAATAAAACTTCAGGGTCTTTCTCTCTCCCTCTCTCTCTCTCTCTCTGATACACACACACACACACACAAACACACACTCCCTTTCTCTGTATCTCCCTTACTATTTTTCTCTACTTTTTCCTCTTCCGTTTTCTCATGCCGTCTTTCTTTCGCTTTCCCCTCTCTCTCCCTCTTTCATTCCGTCTCTTTCCTTCTCCCCTCTCACTCTGTCTATCGATCTCATCCGTCGCTCTCTCTGTCTGTCTCTCTCTCCTTCCCTTCTTGCCCCCTATTTTCTCTGTATGATTCACAATGACTCTGCACCTGGTCTCACATCTGGAGCTTCTATCCATCTTTTGAATTGCTCTCGTTATCAGCTCTATATGTTTTCTTTGTAAAACAGATGGTCAGGATTGAGGTCAGATTAAGTTTCTTGGGGAGTAGTCCTTCTGTCAACATGGAGCCAAGGGAAGCGCACACCTCATTATAGTCGGAGCCCATGGCTTATTCCGATTCATGTAATAACATGCAAAGCTCAAACGTTACAGATTTATGCCCTAGAGCCATTTACCCCAGAGACGCCGTTCAAAATTCAAGGAACGTTCCACAAAGTTAGCATCAAATTCTGCAAACGTTAAAACCCCAGTGTTTAGCTGTTCAAGAAGTTTTGTCATGTTCGTAATGTTTGAAATGTTTTATTTTCGTATCCAGTGAAGGGAGAAGAGAACATGACTGGAATTTAACTCCGGTGCCAAGAATTTAAAAATTCAGTTTTCAGTTTGTGGTTGCGTAAAATGTGAGTTGCGGTTCTAGTTTGTGGACTAGGGTAATCTCTCTTGGTGTTCTGTGTTCAACGAAAATCTATTTGGACGTCCTTCATTAGCTTTTGTGGAATCAAATTGATGGAAAGTTTGAAATTGGAAATGTACAGTAAAACTTCTAAAATGTCGAAGGAAACAAATAATTACTTTCTGACGTTTTTTGTTGCATTTTAGAAATAACTGGTCTTTAAGGAAGTGAAAATTCGAAATTTATGAAATTGTCCCTATAAGGCAAGTGAAACTTCGTAGTTTTAGAAGTTCGAATTTTTGGAGTTTTACCCTACTTATGTCAGTGAAACTTATTCAGGAAAGATAATGTAGGTTTATTAAGATATGCTGGGCTTGAAAGAGGCAAGGGGCCATGGGTAGATATATAGATAGATGGATATACACTGTACTATTATGAATGGATAGATGAGTGGGTGAACAAATGGATGAATAGATGTATAGAAGGGAGGGCGGATGGATATGTCAGTTAGAGGAGAGATATATGATGAATGGACGGATGGATAGACAGATAGATGAATGGATGATAATTGATACCTTTACAGATAGATATATCCTTAAACATTAAACAATAAATCGAGTTATCTTAACTGAATTTCAAACTCGACAATATGTACAGAGTCATGTTCAATATCGATTTGCAGAATTTACCGTGGGAACCAGTCATGCATAAATTTGAAGAGTGGTCTGTTTGATTCTACAATGGGGTAATACACTTAATCACTTGATCATATTGCATATCCGGCACTGTCTGATGTCAACTTTAGTGAGTTTATTCTGGTTGTCATCTTGACAGATTAGAAATGACGATTCTGGCTGGCGAAGGTGTGGGGAAGGGCGCCAATCAACCCGAGGAAACATCTTATCTCGAAAGTTCCCCGACCTCAATACACCTTGAGGAAACTGAACAAGACGTCGCTTGAAGCCTCACAACAACAGGCATGAATACATAAAGAAACGCAGGAAATTACCCGGCCAATTTGCTTACGTTAGCGGCAACAGAAAGCACACTGAGAGGAACACTAACAAACATCCCCTCACAAAACATGCATTGAATAACACTCAAACCTGGCACTCGACCGGTACCCGTGGCCTCGCAATCTGCTTGGAAATAGAAACCGTGTCCTGCTGTCATTTTAATTTGAATGGCTTTGAACAATAATCAAGTACTTCAGATAATTGTATCACTACAATTTAAGGCGCGGTTGTGGCTACCTTTGGGCTGGGGGAGGGGGAAAGGGGCAATAACTCTCTTGTCCGATAAATTTACTCCCTAACCGAAAAGGGACCCCCCCCCCCGCAAAAAAAATAAAAAACCACAAGAGACGATTTTTACTTTGTCTCTGCCAGAAGCCTGACCGTTTTTGCTCGACACTGGAACGGTGGGAGTTGATGTAATACGTTTATGATACCTCTCCTCTGTGTCATCGATCAAGCGTTGGTTAACTTTTTGGAAAATGTATGTGGTAACTGAATGATGTACCTGTAAGGACATCTCATTGCCTCAAATTGATATTTTGATCAAGTAAGTCATCGCAGTGTCCATGCATCAGTATATATGCGAGAGAAGTATAACTAGAAAAGACTTTTTAAGACGCATAAATATCAGAATGTATACTGACGTTCAACAGAAAGTATACCAAGACGTTCAGAGACGACTGAACAAAACAAAGAAATATTGGCTATTTTCAGAGATATGTATTGAAGACAGTGTTGTTTCAACACGGCACGAACCCAATGTAACAAACTTCACGGAAGTAAGAACATGTTTGATGACCAGTGACACAAAATGAGGAGTTTGCAAAGGTTGCAATCGTTTTTCTCTGTATACTTTCTTTTGGACGTCAGTATACATATTTTTGTCTCAACAGCCTTGAGATAAAACCATGTTTATGACATGTATATTATGAGCAGTTATATTCTACACAGTAAAATGCTAGTTATTATTACATACATTTATGCAGGTGCTACGTGCAGTAAAACGGTCTGGTGTGGTTTTTACCTATATATATACTCATGGTCATAATGGTTGTCAGCTCCAGATATATTAAAACATTTTTGAAGGATAGAAATATTTCTTATCTTTTATGTCCCAAAATGACAACCATTATTACCATGAGTATATAACATACAACTATTGTCAATAATTTTACATGGTGTATACATGCCATATTCCAGCAAATACTTTGGAAACGACATATATTGGCATAATGCTTAAAAACTGTCCTTGTTTAAATATAAATGAAAATATACACCCAGTAGAATTCGAACAAGGGACATCTGACTTTCAACTTTTGGATTATACTCTTTTATAGTAGTAGTAGTAGTAGTAGTAGTAGCAGTAGTAGTAGTCTTGTATTGCGCCAGATTCCAAAACATCAAGTGTTTGCTCATGGCGCATACTCAGGTTTGGTCATACTCATACTCGTATATTCCGGGTGAAAACACAGAATTATATTTACTATATACAAAATCAAACCGCCGATGTAGCCCCGCTCCAAAAAGAAAGAATGATTTTCATACTGCTAATCACAAAAAAGACATAGGAAAACACGATGAACGTAAACTCTTGTATTTGATATGTTAAGCTAAAAAAGACAAAAGTTGCCATTCTCTTTGAAATTGAAGTCCGTGTTATTGTCCACGTTGACATTTACTCTATCATAAATACAATCTGAGTCCTGTAGTTCGTGCAAGCCGTGTAACAGATTGCATTTCTCCCCCTGGCACTCAATGACTTCTTCCGCTCTGCGTCCCGCGTATTTAAATGTCGATAGAAGCATGGGTTTGTCAGACGAGGCGAACAACTCAATGAATCAACGGCGCCGCCTTCCTCACTAGCGGTAGTAAAGTTTCATGGGCTGGTATATCTCCTCACAGGGATCGTACAAGATTACTTATCTACTTATTAAAACATGACTCCAAGGATATGACTTTCATTGATGTCTGAGACGCTCAGCTGTTGGCCAGTTGTAAACGGAGAGTGCGGAGTTTTAGTGAATGAATCCGTTTTATATGTGTACACAGAGTTATGTTCCGTGAGATGAACATTGGATAAAGGGTTGTTAAAGTAACGATGGTGATTATGATGGGTTGCAAGAGCGAATTCAGACTGAGCAACTTTGGATTAAACCATGAGGAGCCAACCAAGTTTGTGTCTTCGGAGGTAAGAGATTTAAAACTTGCGCGCGTGCGTATGTGATTGTATATGTGTATGGTTTTTTTTTATATGATTTATGTGCGCATCGTGGTGTAGATGGACATATTGTTATACCCAAACGTTTCTTTTTATTCATATGTGTTCTGTCATGTGTGATTGAACGGGTGTTTGAATGCGTGTGTACGTGAGTGACTCATGTGTGACTGATCTACCGTTACACTGTAATGCCAAACTGTGGACATTCTCGTTAACAACAGGAGCGTTTGTGTGTGCGTGTAGGAGAGAGAGAGAGAATGAGAGTGAGATAGATAGAGAGAGAGAGAGAGAGAGAGAGAGAGAGAGAAATAGAGAGAGATATGACAGCGTGAGATAAGAAGCATAAGAAAGACTGAGTGACAGCGAGTGAGAGAGGGATATATAAGGATGAGTAAGAGAGAGAGAGAGAATGAGAGTGAGATCGAGAGAGAGAGAAATAGAGAGAGAGAGATATGACAGCGTGAGATAAGTAGCATAAGAGAGATTGAGTGACAGCGAATGAGAGAGGGGTATATAAGGATGAGTAAGAGAGAGAGAGAGAGAATGAGAGTGAGATCGAGAGAGAGAGAAATAGAGAGAGAGATATGACAGCGTGAGATAAGAAGTATAAGAAAGACTGAGTGACAGCGAGTGAGAGAGGGATATAAAAGGGTGAGTAAGAGAGAGAATGAGAGAGAGAGAGAGCGAGAGAGTGAAAGGGAGATAGATGGAGCAAATGTGAGATTGAAACTGAGAGATTGAGTGAGTGAGAGACAAAAGGCCGAAAAGAGTGAGAGTGAACGAGAGAGCGTGTGAGAGAGTGAGAAAAAGATATTTATTAAACACATAACCGTTATGACTGATGGACATCCAATCGCATACCGTTTACAAACTTACATTTTGAGTGCTTGCGTACCTATGTTTTTATTTGTCCACGGTGTTTATTTCATTGTGTGCACGTGAGGTACACATGTTACGCATGTTCGCATATTTATACCAGCTATTTCGATTATGTTAGACTCGAGGTAGAATGTCTTTCTCGTCTGCGCTAAACATGTAGTGTGTTAAAGCATTTGCAAGTTTAAAAAAGAAAAAGAAGAAAAGAATGACGTATTACCATGTAATTTAAAACACTCAGAAGCTGTAACCCTGTCGTAACGAACAATACGCCGAACCTTAACAACCAAAATACAGTGAGACGTCATACTGTTTTTATCACTGTAAACACGGGCTCAGTTAGACTAATTATTAGTCTCTGGAATAGTATTAAGTAATATTTTTAAATACTATTGTAAACTAATTTATTTTTATAAAATTCTAAACCAGCCTAGAGACATGATGAATTCCAGAGGCTGAATTTGGTTTTATCTAGATTGCTAAACTGAAAGGTGTGGGCTCACAGTAGTAGGTTGGCATTGGATATAATTAGTTATTCAGCGTGTGTGAGACAGACTAGGACTCAGTCCGTAAGGCACGAATCCGAAAGTCCGGGGAATGGAATCCCACTGTTGTGGGATCGACACCTCTGCATTAGCCAATCGTGTTGAGTTGGTACGCTGTTTCATCATGACACTATACTAGGTTCGTCAGTACCAGCAGTAGGTCGCAGGTTTCACCGCATCCAGCTGCCCACTGATGATGTGGACTTTCCTTGTGCGATAAAGTGATTGTGTCGGGGATCAGCAATGCCGAAAAATAGTCAGACCACCACACATTGTTACAAAATGAGTTCAATGAGTTTTGTATAAGCGACGTTTAGTGTAAAAGCCACCAGAATTGTTAAAGTTTGATACATGTTTAAACTCAGTGTTTTCTTTTCAAAAACCAACTTATGGAACGATAAACATACACACAAAGATACAGCATGTTTTTTCGGTTTTACAGCCTCTTGAATAGCTTAATTTATTTTGGGACCCCAATGCCATCAACTAGAAAAATGCATTCCGAACTTTCCGACACATTCCTGAAAATATTCTTAAACCTATGGAAACGTTGCACCTGCAAATGAATGCATTTGGCTCATATTCGGAAAGCATTTAGAAATCAACGGAACATACTTCGTTAAACACTCAGAGAAGGGTTCGAAATGAGGCTGGCTACTTGAAATAAAAAATAAATCCGTCTCCATCTGCCGGGATTGAGGGAATACGGCGTTATTTAAACAGGCACAGTCTACACTCTTACATTGAATTATTTACAGTTTATGTTATTTATTTCACACAGATAGCACAGACCTATTTTAGAGTTCGAGAGCATATGTATCCAACTTTAACTGATTACCAAAATGTAGACGTAAAGTGAAATTATCTAGTATGGTTTCGTGCTCTATATCAGTTTATATACTTTCCGGAATGTTACCCGATACTTTGTTTCCGATCCAAACACAAACACCGATGGAGATACTGGTTTGGGTTTGTTCTTTAATGCCAACTGCGGGGGTGCGATGTTTGACAACGCTACCTCAAGTACATATACTGATGGAAACAAATAAGGGAACAGAATACCTATATTAAAGGTGTTATGTTTTACTGATAATGCATTTTAAACATAGTTTAATCAGTCATGAAACACAAGAACTGTCAGTATCTGGTGTGACCTTCATGTCTCCGGATGACCCCTTGACATCAACGTGGAACTCTTGAGACGATATTTCATTCAACACCGTTTCCAATGACCTTATACTTTTGTCTGTTAGTATATTTGAATACCAAATTGCTGGTGCAAATGGTTTATCTGTCTCTTATGAATGGAATATGTCCATTTTGGTCCACACTAGAACGGTGACATGACTGAGAATAGCGTCAAGAGAAATGTCTTTAAACATGCAATTTCTTCAATTCTGTTATACCGCCGGTGAGGAAGCACAGATTAGCTGCCCACATGCTAATGATTTATAACTCAGTAGGTTAGTTGGTTTCTACGTCTTCCTGCTTCCCAACTGACTCACAGCTGACCCAGTCAACATAATAGATGACGTCACTGACCTTCAAATCCTTCAGGTTCCGTATTGAATGTGAGGTAAACAGAAATGGTCGCCACACCGAACTGGTTGCCACAAGTTAGATCCACGTCAGAAAATACAATTCGTGCTATAATGTTATTTATTTTCGTTTGTGAAATAGGTGCGCGTTCGATATTCGTAAGAAAAGGTATTGCTATCGTTTGTGTTTGTAATTTAGAGGAATGACAATCAAAGTTGATTGATCCTAAGAACGGAAGACAACGAACATTTGTAAACATATGCTGCAGATAGGACCTACAAGTTAATTTATTTCCTTAATTAATTAAATTAATTTCATATATGTAGCAACTGATCGCTCTTTTCTCCTTTCTGGGTTAATTTGTAACGACATTTTCGATGTGGGGACCAGTTCGGTCTATTCCTTAAATGTTGTATCTGCGGCACATATGTTAAAGATGATTTATAAGTCACTGATGATTTACATTAGTATGATGCAGACAATAGCTACATAATGGTATTTACTTTTTATTTCAGTGGGGGTGTCATCGCTTCTACATTGTATGGAGGATATTCTGGGCCATATTTCATTGTTCTTGGCTGCTGACCAGCATCGTCGTTACTCAGCAAACTGTGACGTCATCGACGCTAGGTGGCGCCGTTTGGTTGATTTACCTCACAAACTGGACATATCTCTTGTTGTCGTTGGGTGCGGTGGTTGATGCAGTTATAGTCATCTATGTCACGGCCACAAAACAGGATGTATTAAAAGGTTCGTAATTAAAACATTTCAAGTATATTGAAAATAACGTCGTGTTTCATTATCAAACTATACTGACCTCTGAAAGAAACGACACAAATATAGCAGAAATATTTAATTTCTTTTCCATCCCCAATGTGTCGTTGTGTCACTGTTTATCAAGGTCTCTGCAGTGCTCATATGGCCATGCTAAGTAGACGCTCTATTGAATAATATATACTGATGTCCAAAAGAAAGTATACCAAATGATTTCAATTATTTTCTCTTACGTCTTTATGCCATAGTTGATCAAAAGGATGCTTGGATTTCTGTGAGTGTAATTTGATTGTATTCCGTATCCAACGCATCTGTGAATTTATTCAGTAGTCTCTCAAAATCTTGGTATACTTTCTTTTGGACGTCAGTATATAACACACATTGTTTCACCCGGATATATACACACTGATATGGCTCTTATCTGGAGTACTGAATACATATGTAATTATTATTATATCAAAAGAACAATTGTGTTCCATATTACAGCAAAACCAAAAACAATGGTTTCCAAATAAACTGAAGCCAAGAATAATGGGTTTCAAATGAAACAAACACAAGATTGAATATTCAAATGGTGGCATCTTCTTTGTCTGACATCACCACACTGCAACTATTCAGTTTGGTCTCATGATTAGATTGACGAATGAAAATTTCACCCAGACAAACACTTTCACACTTATATTTCTTGCCACTCATCAGATGTCTACAAAAATCAATCTATCGATTATCAAGAACAATTCTTTTCATCATACCCATTTACAAGATATTTTACCTGAAACCAACTTTAAAGTATGAATTAAATAAGACTATGTTAACACATTATCATCATTATGTCAGTTTATTGCATCAAGTTATCTTAAAACACGCAAACATTTTAACATTTTTCTGTATTAAGTCAGATAATTCTTTTCCAATTTGTGACAGTTTCTGACCTACAATAGCTTCTCCACAAAGACTCCATGGCTCTCGTCTATCGTTATTCATATGTTCGGCCTTGAGACTTTAATCAAATCCCTTCACAGGAGAACACCAGTTTCAATGGCACAGTTGCCTCCACCGATGGTAGTTTATTATAGTCTGAAGCACCATCGACCTACTGAAGATGAGCTGCCGTCATCTCTTACATTAAACATTCACAGAACTAGGCCAGTCCTTCAATAATTTGCTACTTCTCCTTCTTCATAATCATGTTTGCAAATTTGTTTTAAAAAGTATACTCTATTTTTTAAACCAGGCAAATTTGGTAACCTGATTTTGAGATTCAGCTGGTGAAAAAAACCCAATTTAAATTCAGCAGCAATCGATGAAAGTTGTGAACTGGTGATCAAAATGCGATTAAATTTTAAGAAGGTCTTAAGGCTATATGACAGTTTTTACATAAAATCTGTTTTGGAAACTGGGTTTTAAGATTTGTTTACAATTCCTATACCTCGAGCATCTTGCAAGACGATTCATGAATTATTTACTGCAGTACTGCTAGCACTGAACCTTCACTGGTGTAACTGTGTTTTGTGAGAGTAGATTCTCCTACACTACAGTTTCACACCATTTAGATAGGGCAATGGCATAACTCAATTGGTGTAGCAGCTGCCAACAAAACAGAGCAGTCTTGCTGCATGCAGTGGAGATGTACTGTCTGATCATGTCTTCACCACTTCAGATAGACTTTTGTCAAGACCCTGAGCCAAGGCATAGAAAACTGAACATTTCACTCTATCATAGCCATCTCTGGTTAGCC